>CM072691.1:12205164-12413979 GCA_036884735.1 Huso huso | reverse complement strand
GGGCAAGAGCACAGGCTCCTCAACGGCCACTCTAAAACCCAGCAGTCCAGGGACAAAAGCCTGGCTGGGAAGGGAAAGCCTCAGGGCTCATGGCTGCAATGTTGTCAGCACCTCTGCCTGTAGTGGCACGGCTGACAGCATGATAGTTACGCAATGGTCAGTGTGTGGCTATTAGAGCTGCTGCAAAGATTGGCTGCAGTGGTGACACAATTCAGAAACAGGGGAAGTGCCACAGAGACTTGGGCCTTGATGAAGCTTGAGCGAGGACGCCTGGCCTCCCTTGGGCGTTAGAGAGGACAGCTCATAGTAGCGTGCAGGAAATTAACATCACTTGCATCTGCTGCGCTTGATGTTACCTCAGCCCCTTGCTTCTCCTCTGTCACTGGCCTGCAGATGGGTGCTGTTGCTTCCTCTCTAGTCTTTTCTCCCTCCATTTCTCAAAAAATCCATTTTTTTTTTCTTTCCAAAAAAAAACACGGGTACTCCTGCTCTGGTCTGAGTTCAGAGGCGCTGATAATCCCATGATGAGACACCCGTGTCACAAAAGACGGCTGCAGTGGGTGACGCCAGACCAGAAACAGGAAGTAACACACAGAGACTTGGGGTTTTGATGAAGCTGAGCGCGTGATTGCGCTCAGCATTTAATAATTAAACAGAACAGAAAATAAAAGGTTTGAACACAAAACACAGGACCACGGCACTTATGGCCAAAAATAAACAGGTAAACAAAACGAACAGACAAACAAACACGGTGAGGAAATAAATGGTTATTTTAGTTTAATTTTTTTCCTTTCCTTCTTCCTCCTTCTCCTCATCCGTTCTCCACTCACCCCAACACAACCCCGGTGAGTGAAAACATGCCTTTATGCAGTTGTACCGAGACTCGATTGCTAGTCAATCATTCAATTGGAATCTCGTACAACTGCCGTGAAGATAATTAAAGTGAACTTTCCTGTGTTCACATACTAATACTTTAAATGACGTGATGTGATGTGCCATCCTCGTGCCTAAATACAAATATACAATTTTAAATACTGGTACTGCACACCCATTTATATCCGTGTACCAACTACAATACACCAACATTAACACACAACACGTAATATAAACAAACGCACAAAGGGCGTGGCCACATCACCACATATACTCTCCTTATGCGCGCCACATGGCTCAGCCACCTCCCCATAAAAACCCAGCAGTCCAGGACAAAAGTTTGGGCTGGGAAGGGTCTTCAGTGGGCCCATGGCTGGCAATGCTGTCAGCACCTCTGCCTGTAGTGGCACGGCTGACAGCATGCTGGTCCACCCTGCAGCGAAATTGCTGCGGGGGATGCTGGTCTCCTGACCTCTCCCCCTTTCTTCGTAGCGGTAGCTCCCTCCTGTGGGGCTCCGGCCACATAAGAACTACTGCAGCGAAACTGCTGGGGAAAGTGGTCTCCTGGCCTCCCCCCTGTCTTTGTAGCCAGTAGCTCCCTCCTGTGGGGCCTGGCCACAAGAACTACTGCAGCAGCGAACTGCTGGGGAAAGTGGTCTCTGCCTCTCCCCCTGTCTTTGTAGCCGGTAGCTCTTTCTGGGTCTCCGGCCACGTACTCCCTGTGGTGGAAAGGCGGGAAGAGAGATAGCTCCTGCTCCTCTGCTCCTGGAGGTGGCGGAGGAAGAGGCAGCCCTGCTCCTCTGCTCCTGGCAGTGGGCGGAGGCAGAGGCAACTCCTGCTCCTCTGCTCCTGGCAGTGGCGGAGGCAGAGGCAGCTCCTGCTCCTCTGCTCCTGGCGGTGGCGGAGGCAAAGAGGTAGCCCTGCTCCTCTGCTGCTGGGTGGTGGAGGCAGAGGCATCTCCTGCTGCTCTGCTCCTAGTGGAGGAAGTGGAGGGCGGAGGCAGAGGCAGCTCCTGCTGCCCTGCTCCTAGTGGTGGAAGCAGTAGAGGTGGGAGCAGCGTGTAGTCTCCTGGCGATGGAGGTGGGAGCAGTGTGTCTCCCTGTTGCAGGGGACTGGTGCGGCTCTGCCTCACTTGCAGGGACTGGTGCGGCTCTCCCCTCTTGCAGGGGACTGGTGCGGGTCTCCTCCCTTGCAGGGTAGGTGATGGAGGCAGGCAGCTCCTGCTCCTCTCCTCCGGTGGTGACGGTGGGAGGGATACCAGCAGACATTCACACTCTGCTGGTGGATGGGAAACCCAGCAGGCATTCACCCTCTGCTGGTGGGATGGGGCAGCAAGCATTCTTCCTCTGCTGGGACATGGGGACAGCAGGCATTCTTCCTCTGCTGGTGGACATGGGGGACAGCAGGCACTCTCCCTCTGCTGGTGGAGGTGGAACCAGCAGGCATTCTCCTCTGCTAGCAGCTTGGGTCCTAGGGCTGTGAAGCAATCGGCTTGCCCCTCTTGGGCTATGGAAGCACCGACTCCCCCTCTTCGGGCTGTGGACGCACTGGCTCCTCCCCTTTTGGGCTGTGGGCGACCGACTCCTCCCTTTGGGCTGTGGGCCTTCCATCCCCTCTTGGGCGTGGGGACGGGCTCCCCTCCCACTCTCAGGCGTAGGGGCGTTGGGCTCTCCCACTCAGGCGTGGGACGTTGGGCTCCTCCCACTCAGGTGTAGGACGTTGGCTCCTCCCCTTTGGGAGAACAACAGCCTTGTTAGTAGCGGTGCAGAGCACCTTTTTAACACCGCCTGCATCTGCTCGCGCTGATGTTACTCTGGGCCCCCCTTGCTTCTCCTCTCTGTCACTGGCCTGCAGGATGGGTGCTGCTGTTTGCTTCCTCTCTAGCGTCTTTCCTCCCTCCATTTCTCAAAAAAATCCATTTTTTTTTTTCTTTCCAAAAAAAACACACGGTACTCCTGCTCTGGTCTGAGTCTAGGAGGCGCTGATAATCCCACGATGACACCACGTGTCACAAAGACGGCTGCAGTGGGTGACGTCAGACCAGAAACAGGAAGTAACACACAGAGACTTGGGGTTTGATGAAGCTGAGCGTGATCGCGCTCAGCATTTTTCTTTACCGATGTAACAAATTTTTTTTTTTTTTTGGTTCCTGGGTAGTAAGTGTTATTTCAATTGCTTATGCCTCAAAAGTATAGAAAATGGCTATTATTCCCCACAAACTTTGCTTTTGTGACCAGGACAGTGATATTTTGAAATGTACCTATTCCAATGAGAAAACGGGCGAATTTGTGTCTTTTCGTTCACATAAAGTCAGGAAAAAAACAACGTATGAATCCAAATTAGTACAAAAATGATTACAAAAGATTTAGAAGTGAGTAGTTTTTCAGATTTACAATTATACTGTAAATCACTTTCACGAATCAGCCCCCCAAATGTAGTCTCCCATCATGTTCTCGTTATACTGTCCTTGGTAGCGTTCAAAGTCCAGTATATCCTGGTGGAAGGCCGCCTTGCTCCTCCCGAGTACGCTCCCATGTTCTCCTTGAATTTATCAAGATGAGCATCAAGGATATGGATTTTGAGGGACATCCTACAGCCCATTGTGCCGTAGTTCTTCACCAGAGTCTCAACCAGCTCCACATAGTTTTGGCCTTGTGATTGCCAGGAAGCCCCGAACCACTCATGACAAAAGCTGTTCCAGCGCTTTCTCCTTACTAGTGAGCTTCTTGGGGGAATTCATTGCACTCCAGATCTTCTTTATCTGTGGTCCGACGAAGACACCGGCTTTGACCTTTGCCTCAGACAGCTTAGGAAGAAGTCTTGAAGGTACTTGAAGGTTATCGACTCTTTTATCTAGAGCTCTGGCAAATTGTTTCATAAAGGCCCAATTTGATGTGCAGTGGTGGCATCAGCACCTTCTGGGGGTCCCAGCCCGTACTCCATCATACTTCAAGGCGTCAGCAAGGTCTTGATGCTGTTGTAATCCTCTTTGAGGTGCACCGAGTGAGCCAGGGGAAGAGACGGGTACTTGTTACCATTATGGAGCAGCACGGCTTTTGAGGCTCCTGGATGAGCTGTCAATGAAGGACAGTATAACGAGAACATGATGGGAGACTACATTTGGGGGCTGATTTGTGAAAGTGATTTACAGTATAATCGTAAATCTCGAAAACTACTCACTTCTAAATCTTTTTGTAGTCATTTTGTATTACTTTAGTATAAATACATGTTAATTTGGATTCATATGTTGTTTTTTCTGACTTTATGTGAGCGAAAAGACACAAATTCACCCGTTTCTCATTGGAAATAGGTAAATTTCAAAATATCACTCCTGGTCACAAAAGCAAAGTTTGTGGGGAATAATAGCCATTTCTATACTTTTGAGGCATAACAAATTAGGAAATAACACTTACTACCCAGGAACAAAAATTGTGTTACATAGTGTAATTAAACAGAACAGAAAATAAAAGGTTTGAACACAAAACACAAGACCACGGCACTTGCGGCCAAAATAAACAGGTAAACAAAACGAACAGACAAACAAACACGGTGAGTGAAATAAATGGTTATTTTAGTTTAATTTTCCTTTCCTTTCTTTCCTCCTTCTCCTCCACCCATTTCTCCACTCACCCGAACACACAACCCCAAGTGAGTGAAAACATGTTGCTTTTATGCAGTTGTGCGGACTCGATTGCTAGTCAATCATTCAATTGGAATCTCAACTGCACGGAATTAATTAAATAAACTTTCCTGTGTTCACATACTAATACTTTAAATGCACGTGATGTGATGTGCCATCTCGGGCCTAAATACAAATATATAATTTTAAATACTCGTGCTGCACACACCATTTTATATCCTGTTACCAACTACAATACACCAACATTAACACACAACACGTAACATATAAACAAACTACGCTGGGGCACAAGGGCATTACCACATTGCCACAGGACGGGGTGAATAACCAGCAGCCCTGCAGCCTGTGATCTCAGAGTGCGGTGAGGAGTATACAGGTGAATAACCAGCAGCCTGCATCCTGTGATCTCAGAGTGTGGTTAGGAGTATACAGGGTGAATAACCAGCAGCCCTGCAGCCTGTGATCTCAGAGTGTGGTTAGTAGTGTACAGGGTGAATAACCAGCAGCCATGCATCCTGTGATCTCAGAGTGTGGTTAGGAGTGTACAGGGTGAATAACCAGCAGCCCTGCATCCTGTGATCTCAGAGTGCGGTGAGGAGTATACAGGGTGAATAACCAGCAGCCTGCATCCTGTGATCTCAGAGTGTGGTTAAGAGTGTACAGGGTGAATAACATTTCAAATATATTTTTGAATGGCTAAATCATTAATCAATTGGGGGATCTCCGGTATGTATACTCTGCTGCTTTTGACCAACATTTTGTATATGGTAGCACTGAAAACCTAATTAGGGTTAGTTTTATATTAAATGAACAACTAGGCTGGGGTGTTGTTAGCCCTTCTAACCCCTTGATCACTAAACATCCTGGTATTATATTGTACTGCACGCAGGCAATAAAAATGAGCATTATAAATATCATATGGGAGATACTGAAACTGAAGAAGGAATCTATCTGTTGACTCAGAAATGTCTTCATCTAGACAATATGGGGAAGCTATAAAAAGGCCAACAAGATGCCGGATATATTGTAGAGAAGTGCTGAATTTAAATCAAAGGAAGTAATGTTAAAATTTTACAATGCATTAGTAAGACCTCACCTAAAATATTGTGTTCAGTTCTGGTCACCTCGTTACAAAAGGATATTGCTGCTAGAAAGAGTGCAAAGAAGAGCAACCAGAATTATCCTGGGTTTTAAAAGGCATGTCGATGCAGACAGGCTAAAAAATTGAATCTATTCAGTCTTGAACAAAGAAGACTAGGCCGTGATCTGATTCAAGCATTCAAAATTCTAAAAGGTATAGACAATATTGACCCAGGGACTTTTGTGACCTGAAAAAGAAACAAGGACCAGGGGTCACAAATGGAGATTAGATAAAGGGGCATTCAGAACAGAAAATAGGCACTTTTTACACAGAGAATTGTGAGGGTCTGGAACCAACTCCCCAGTAATGTTGTTGAAGCTGACACCCTGGGATCCTTCAAGAAGCTGCTTGATGAGATTCTGGGATCAATAAGTTACTAACAACCAAAGCGAGCAAAGATGGGCTGAATGGCCTCCTCTCGTTTGTAAACTTTCTTATGTGCTTATGTTCTTATTTTCAGTGGTCCCTCTGGAACAAAAACATGTCTGGATGGGATATTTGTTAGTTCCTGCTATTGTGACTGACAGACAAATGCAGCACTCAATGTAAACCTCTCAGGAACAATTGCTCCTGAACATGGGGTGCTTGTGAAGGCAGGTCCTTGTCGAAGTGAGTGAGAGTTGTGTTGGAGCTGCGTTAAACACTGTTCCTCGCTTTGCTGTGTGTTCTGGGGACCTCTAGTGGTGATTACTGTCCATTGCAGAAGAGGTTTGATTCTGTGAAGCATTCTTTGTGCAAGGGCTCCCTCATGTGGTAGAAATAAGACATTGCTCTTCAGTCATATTTTTTTGCTTGCAGAATAAGGGTTCCCATCTCACTGTCCTCAGTCTTACATGTTTCTCATGTCTGAGGAATAATAAGCTCTGCACCAGTATCTTCTCATCTTGTCTTGTAGAGAAGCCAAGAGCTCAATTTCAAGGGTGTGTTTGGTGACTGTGCAACTCAGAAGTGTGAGCAGCAGCTCAGCAGATTCCATTCCTGAGATTCCAGTAATGGAACCCTTGTTAACACAGTCTGTAAAGGTCACCAATTTAGCAGACCCAGGCAGCTTTTATAAATATGAAAAGGACCCATTTACATGATTTTACCTGCCAATTTGATAGATCACCCAGCATGTAGGTAAGTAGATACAGATAGATAGATAGATAGATAGATAGACAGACAGACAGATAGACAGACAGATAGATAGATAGATAGATAGATAGATAGATAGATTTTTTTTTTTTTTTTTAAAAAACATTATTTTCTTTTGAGAATAAAAAAAAAGTTTAACACATAGAATACATGTCACAATTCACAAAATCACATTTAAATATTTCTAAAAGATTAAAAAATCAAGACTATTTACTAATATTGAGAATCCCTCCATCAATCTCACAAATACACTGATTCAACACAAACATAGGAGGTTGTGTGGTCCAGTGTAAAGAAAAGGGCTTGTAACCAGGAGGTCCCCGGTTCAAATCCCACCTCAGCCACTGACTCATTTGTGACCCTGAGCAAGTCACTTAACCTCCTTGTGCTCCGTCTTTGGGTGAGGCGTAATTGTAAGTGACTCTGCAGCTGATGCATAGTTCACACACCCTAGTCTCTGTAAAGTCACCTTGGATAAAGGCGTCTGCTAAATAAACTAATAATAATAACATTTCTAAACGGTTTATCATGCTGTAATACTGATAACCATACACTATCAGAGCTCTTTGCTTGTACATACAGCATGTGGAGCTGTGTACTGCTTGTACATACAGCATGTGGAGCTGTGCACTGCTTGTACATACACTATGAGAGCTGCGCAGTGCTTGTACTTACAGCATGTGGAGCTGCACACACTGCTTGTACATACACTATGAGGAGCTGCACTGCTTGTACATACACTATGAGGAGCTGCGCAGTGCTTGTACTACAGCATGTGGAACTGCACACTGCTTGTACATACAGCATGTGGAGCTGTGCACTGCTTGTACATACAGCATGTGGAGCTGTGCACTGCTTGTACATACAGCATGTGGAGCTGTGCACTGCTTTGCATACAGCATGTGGAGCTGCACACTGCCTGTACATACAGCACGTGGAGCTGCACACTGCTTGTACATACACTATGAGGAGCTGCGCACTGCTTGAACTTACAGCATGTGGAGCTGCGCACTGCTTGTACATACACTATGAGGAGCTGCACACTGCTTGTACATACAGCATGTGGAGCTGTGCACTGCTTGTACATACACTATCAGGAGCTGTGCACTGCTTGTACATACACTATGTGGAGCTGTGCACTGCTTGTACTTACAGCACGTGGAGCTGCACACTGCTTGTACATACACTATGAGGAGCTGTGCACTGCTTGTACATACACTATGAGGATCTACACATTGCTTGTACATACAGCATGTGGAGCTGTACACTGCTTGTACATACAGCATGTGGAGCTGTGCACTGCTTGTACATACAGCATGTGGAGCTGCGCTTTTCTTGTACATTCAGCATGTGGAGCTGCACACTGATTGTACATACACTATGAGGAGCTGTGCACTGCTTGTACATACAATATGAGGATCTACACACTGCTTGTACATACGGCATGTGGGCTGTGCACTGCTTGTACATACAGCATGTGGGCTGCGCAGTGCTTGTTGCCACAGCATGTGGAGCTGCGCACTGCTTACATACAACATGTGGAGCTGCACACTGCTTGTACATACACTATGAGGAGCTGTGCACTGCTTGTACATACACTATGAGGATCTACACACTGCTTGTACATACAGCATGTGGAGCTGTGCACTTCTTGTACATACAGCATGTGGAGCTGCGCACTGCTTATACATACACTATGTGGAGCTGCACACAGCTTGTACACACACACTATGTGGAGCTGAGCTGTGCACTGCTTGTACATACACTATGAGGCGCTGCTTTCTTGTACATACAACATGTGAGCTGTGCACTGCTTGTACATACACTATGTGGAGCTGCGATAGCTTGTACATACACTATGTGGAGCTGAGCTGCACAGCTTGTACATACACTATGTGGACTGCTTTGCTTGTACATACACTATGAGGAGCTGCACACTGCTTGTACATACAGCATGTGGTGCTGTGCACTGCTTGTACATACAGCATGTGGAGCTGCACACTATACATACAGCATGTGGAGCTGCGCACTGCTTGACTCAACATGAAATGATAATTTTACACCCAATTTCACCTGCGTATTGATGGCCTATTCCACGGAACCCAAAGTTTGGTCTTGGGACTCAGCTGTGACGACACTGCAGAAGGCCCTATGTATGATGAATATTTATGTATAACAAGTTACAGTGTCTATCACGGGCAAGCCCCAAAACCCTACCTAAACTGATATAATATTCACAACCTAAACTGATGTAATAATAATATTCACAGCCTAAACTGATGTAATAATAATATTCACAACCTAAACTGATTTAATAATAATATTCACAACCTAAACTGATATAATATTCACAACCTTAACTGATATAATATTCACAACCTAAACTGATATAATATTCACAACCTTAACTGATATAATATTCACAACCTAAACTGATGTAATAATAATATTCACAGCATAAACTGATATAATATTCACAGCCTAAACTGATATAATATTCTCAACCTAAACTGATGTAATAATAATATTCACAACCTAAACTGATATAATATTCACAACCTAAACTGATATAATATTCTCAACCTAAACTGATGTAATAATAATATTCACAGCCTAAACTGATGTAATATTCACAACCTAAACTGATATAATATTCACAACCTAAACTGATATAATATTCACAACCTAAACTGATGTAATAATAATATTCACAGCCTAAACTGATATAATATTTACAACCTAAACTGATATAATATTCTCAACCTAAACTGATGTAATAATAATATTCACAACCTAAACTGATATAATATTCACAGCCTAAACTGATGTAATATTCACAACCTAAACTGATATAATATTCACAACCTAAACTGATATAATATTCACAGCCCAAACTGATGTAATATTCACAACCTAAACTGATATAATATTCACAGCCTAAACTGATATAATATTCACAACCTAAACTGATATAATATTCACAACCTAAACTGATGTAATAATAATATTCACAGCCTAAACTGATATAATATTTACAACCTAAACTGATATAATATTCTCAACCTAAACTGATGTAATAATAATATTCACAACCTAAACTGATATAATATTCACAACCTAAACTGATATAATATTCACAGCCTAAACTGATGTAATAATAATATTCACAGCCTAAACTGATGTAATATTCACAACCTAAACTGATATAATATTCACAGCCTAAACTGATATAATATTCACAACCTAAACTGATATAATATTCACAGCCTAAACTGATATAATATTCACAACCTAAACTGATATAATATTCACAGCCTAAACTGATATAATATTCACAACCTAAACTGATATAATATTCACAGCCTAAACTGATATAATATTCACAGCCTAAACTGATATAATATTCACAGCCTAAACTGATGTAATATTCACAACCTAAACTGATATAATATTCTCAACCTAAACTGATGTAATAATAATATTCACAGCCTAAACTGATGTAATATTCACAACCTAAACTGATATAATATTCACAACCTTAACTGATATAATATTCACAACCTAAACTGATGTAATAATAATATTCACAACCTAAACTGATGTAATAATAATATTCACAGCCTAAACTGATATAATATTTACAACCTAAACTGATATAATATTCTCAACCTAAACTGATGTAATAATAATATTCACAACCTAAACTGATATAATATTCACAACCTAAACTGATATAATATTCACAGCCTAAACTGATGTAATAATAATATTCACAGCCTAAACTGATGTAATATTCACAACCTAAACTGATATAATATTCACAACCTGATATAATATTCACAACCTAAACTGATGTAATAATAATATTCACAACCTAAACTGATGTAATAATAATATTCACAGCCTAAACTGATATAATATTTACAACCTAAATTGATATAATATTCTCAACCCTAAACTGATGTAATAATAATATTCACAACCTAAACTGATATAATATTCACAACCTAAACTGATATAATATTCACAGCCTAAACTGATGTAATAATAATATTCACAGCCTAAACTGATGTAATATTCACAACCTAAACTGATATAATATTCACAACCTTAACTGATATAATATTCACAACCTAAACTGATGTAATAATATTCACAGCCTAAACTGATATAATATTGTGACAGAAATACAATGAGTTCTGGTGATAAATCTTCCTCCCGACCTGTGAGGGCGCTAAAAACGGGAGGAGAAGTATCTGGAAGGGCTGGCCTGACAGTTCGTTTCCGGGACGGAAAGTGGGTCAGCCTGGAAGGAAGCGAGACTCTGTTGTAAGACCGTGATTTGACAGGTAAACGAGGGCAGCTGCAAGTAACAAGGCAGCTGCAACGTTTTACCTAGATATCTTGCGGGATTACATATAGGGGCGGGGTAACGTTCTTTTCCTTCGTTTGGGTTAAACAAGGACCGAGAAGGACCTAAAAATCTGTTCTGCTCTAAAAGAGCTGTGTGTGTGTGTTTTGTGTGCTGGGTGGCTGAAAACTAACTGTCTGTCTTGTTTCCGAATCACCAGACAGCTAGAACATATCGAGCTGTCGCACTGGGCGAGCACAAGCCGGATCTCCTCCACGTACTGTCACAACGTCCTGTGTATTCCTCACCACAATCACTGCCGCGCACCGAGGCGGGTGACCGTGTTCTTGTTTCTTTGTTCAGGACTGTATCCTGTGTTTTGTCAGCCCGAGCTTTACACATCGTTGTGTATTGCCGGGCTTATTATTTTGAGCACTAGACCAGTGCTGGCAAATAAAACCTATTGTTCCACTGGACTACCGTTGTCTGCTCATTACTCCTGCACTGCATCACTGCTTTCACAGCTACCCCTCACCACCCACTTTGCCACACGTGGGTGTCAGAAAGCGGGACCATGGACGACGCCGCTGGCGGAGCTGTTGCAGGCACTGGAGAACAGGCGGGACGCAGAGGAGAGAAGGAGGGAGGCGCTATACAGCGCTCATTGAGCAATTAAGACTGGCCGTGGCTGGAGCGACCCGACTACAACACCGGTGATGTATCGCCCCCAAAGGCACGGGCGATGAAGATGTCGGCGGAGGATGACCGGGCGTACTTGGTGGCATTCGGCGGCTGGCTGGCGCGGCGGCAGCGGAGTTCTGGGCCAGCCAATTGGGACCCCTGCCTGATTGGGGAGGCTCAGGCAGCTTACCAGGCTATGGCGACCACGCCACGAGTATGACCTGTGGTCAAGCAGGCTATCCTCCGCCCGGCTCAACATTGCTACGAGACCCACGGGCGCGGTTTAGGGATACCGGAGAGCCCGGAGACACGCCCAGGGTGGTTGCGGAGAGGTTGTGCGACCACATGGTGCATTGGCTGACCCCGGGGAAGACCGTCCAGCAGATGGGGGAAGCCATTGTGGTAGAACAGTTCTGCCATGTGGTGGCGCCGAAACCCAGGCGTGGATACGGCGCCACAACCCGACACCCTGGAGGAGGCGGTCAAATTGGCGAAGATTTTGAGGACTCCTGACCTCTGCCGGATCGGGATCCTGTCCGCCCCTGCCCTTGAACGGCTCTCTCTCCCTCTCCTCCAACATCCGCCACCACCCCCTCATTCCAGGGACCCAGACCTCCAGAGCACCGACCCCATTGGGCCCTTGCCTCCCCCATGGAGATCAAGGTTGGCCCCAGCTGGAGGTAGAGGTGCTGCCCCTACCCGTGCCATACCAGCAGCGGGACAGATTTCAACCCATACCCCTCTGTCCCTCCCTATCTGTTTTAGGTGCCACCAGCGGGACATCTGGCCAGGTCATGCCCCGCTGCCATGGAGTGTGACGTGGCGGCGTGCAATTGGGCACCTGAGACTGGTAAGCGTGGGGAAAATGGTCGGGAGGGCCTTGTCTGATTAATGTGGTGTTAGGGAATGTGAAAACCCACGCATTAGTGGACACAGGGTGTGAGCAAACCTTGATTAGGACAGCTCTCCTGGGCGGTGTGTGGTGGCCACGAGGTCAGGTGGCCATCTCCTGTATCCATGGAACCGCGGCATACCCCACATTAAAAGTATATTTATCGGTAGGACGATAAAGCGTCACCTGGTAGTTGGGGTGGCGGAAGGTTGCCACACCCAGTTATTCTGGGGCGAGACTGGCCAAAATTCAAAAATTGATGGAAAAAAATGGCAGTCTCAGCCACACGTAAACGTGGCAGGAAAAAAAAAAAAAGGCGGATTGGTGATGTGTTTCCTTTTCACACTGAAATGTTTTCCCCTCTTTCCGTCCTAGAAAACGAATAAGGAGAGACGGACCGCAAAATGGGAGGGCGTTGTTGAGACAAGGCTGGGGTCTGGTGGGAGAGTGCTGCAATGGTAACAAACGCCAGTCGAAGGGGGGGGAGCAGTGTGACCGAGAGGCGGGTTACTGGACCGACTAGAGCAGATGTTATTTCCAGCCCCTCTCAATGTACGGACCCGTGGTACTCAAGCGCGGACCTAGTGTGGGGCCAACATAGCGACCCGTCACTGGTGCACGCAGGGACGGGTCAGTCCATTGTGGTAAGGATGTTGATGGCGCTGGGCGCTAGTATATCCCACTTCGAGTATCAGGGGCAATTACTGTATAGGGTAAACCTGGCGCTGCGGGCTGGGACAGCCTGTAACACAATTATTTGGTTCCCCGTCTTGTCGGCTGGAGGTCATGAGGCTGGCGCATGATATCCCTTTTGGGGCACCTCGGAGCCGAGAAGGCGAGGAAACGGATATTGGCTCGATTCTATTGGGTAGGTCTTCATACTGATGTGTCGAAATATAGCCACATGCCCAGACTGCCAGCAGTAGCGCCGGGTCGAGTCGCCCGCCCCTTTGGTCCCACTGCCCGATTATTTCCACTCCTTTCGAGCGCATTGCAATGGACATAGTCGGACCCCTTTGCTACCTTCTGACTCCGGGTATACGCACATTTTAGTAGTGGTGGATTATGCAACGCGATACCGGAGGCAGTTCCATTGAGGTCCACTAGTGCCGCTGCAATAGCCACCGAGTTAGCACAGATTATGGCCAGAGTAGGGATCCCCGCGAGATTTTGACCGATCACGGAACTAATTTTTTGTCCAATACGTTACAGCAGGTGTACAAAATATTAAAATACGTCCCATCAGGACGTCCGTTTATCATCCACAATCGGACGGTCTGGTGGAACGTTTTAATCGAACCTTAAAAGTCGATGCTGAGGCGATTTGTAACACAAGAGCAGAAACATTGGGCATCACTTCTCCCTACCTCCTTTTGCAGTGAGAGAAGTGCCAGAGTTCAGCGGGTTCTCCCCTTTGAGCTCCTGTCTGCCGGCAGCCTCGCGGCATTCTCGACCTGCTGAGGGGTGGGAGGAGCACAAAGGCTCGTCTAAAAATGTGGTGAAGTATGTGCTCCCTACTCAGAGATCGCCTGGATTTGGTCGGTCGTTTGGCCCCAAGACAACCTCAGATCGGCTCAGCACCGACAAGAGCAGCATTATAACAAAAAATGCACGGTTCGAACTTTTCGACCGGGGACAAGGTAATGCTGCTACTTCCCCTCATCAAGTCAAAACTGTGTGCTAAATGGCAGGGGCATTATGAGGTGATTCGGGCTATAGGGAAAGTAAATTATGAAATTAGACAGCCCGATCGCCGGAATGAAGCGTGAAATTTACCACATTAATTTATTGAAGCCCTGGCAGGCAAGAGAGGTCTTGTTTATAGCCCCAGGCAATATGGAGGATGATTTAGGTCCCTGTCCAGAGACCCCGAGCACAGGAGCGATTTCGATGGGGGAACAATTAGTTCGGATCAGCAAAGAGAGCTGCGTAAGCTTATTGAGGAGTTCAGCGATGTTTTTCTGATGTGCCCGGCAGGACGAACTTAGTTGAATATGACATTATCTCTCCTCCAGGTGTCACAGTGCGAGAGAGCCGTGCGGATCCCGAAAGTCGGCGAAGTGGCGTTCGCAAGAGGTATGGGATATGCTCGAGCTTGAGTGATTGAACCTTCCAGGAGCGAGTGGTGCAGTCCTATTGTAATAGTGGCTAGAAGGACGGCACCAACCGCTTCTCTGCGTAGATTTCAGAAAGGTGAATGCTATTGCCAAGTTCGGCGTATCCCATGCCTCGGGTCGACCGAACTTTTAGACAGACTGGGAAAAGCGAGGTTTATTTCCTCTGGACCTGACGAAGGGATACTGGCAAATCCCTCTAACCCGCAGCTCCAGAGAAAACCGCATTTTCAACACCAGAGGGGCTGTTCCACTTTAAAACCATGCCATTTGGGCTACATGGTGCGCCCGCTGCCTTTCAGAGACTGATGGACAGGGTTTCGCCCACATCATGAATATGCAGCAGCGTATTGATGTGGTGATTTACAGCTCCACCTGGCGAGAGCATTTGGCTAGGGTTGCAGCCGTTCTTCAGTCTCTAGGGCAGCCCGGCTGACAGCTAACTTGAGGAAATGTGCGTTTGCCAAGACAGAGACTCAATATTTGGGATTTTTAATGGGGAATGGAAGGTGAGACCTGTGGTCACCAAAATCCAGGCTTTGGTTGATGCGGCGATCCCCAAAACCAAGACTCAGGTGAGGTCACTACTGGGCTTAGCCGGTTATTACCGCCGCTTCATCCCCGAGCACGCCACAGTGGTTAACCCGTTAGTCGACCTCCAAAAGAGTGCGCCAAATTTAATTAAATGGTCAGCTGAGTGTCAGGGGGCGTTTGATACGATTAAGCGTAAACTTTTGCCAGGCCCCACTCTTATTACCCCAGATTTCACCAAGAGATTCATCCTCCACACCGGCCTTCGGATGTAGGGTTGGGTGCAGTCTTGTCCCAAAAGTAGCTGGAGTAGAACACCGATATTGTACTTGAAAAAAAATGTTACCTCGGGGGCGTAACTACTCCGTGGTCGAAAAAGAGTGTTTGGCCATTAAATGGGCTACTCACTCTTTACGATACTACCTGCTGGGACACTCATTTGATCTTGTCACAGACCACGCCCCACTCAAGTGGTTAAGCACAATGAAGGACAGCAATGCCGGATAACTCGGTGGTATCTGGCATTGCAGCCCTTCATGTACCATATGGTACACCGTGGGAAAGACCACCAAAATGCGGATTATTTTTCCGGGAGGGGGCAATGGGAAAGGTAGATTTAGCGAGTGTTCTTCGGCTCCACTCTGGCGGTGGGATATGTGACAGAAATACAATGAGTTCTGGTGATAAATCTTCCTCCCGACCTGTGAGGGCGCTAAAACGGGAGGAGAAGTATCTGGAAGGGCTGGCCTGACAGTTCGTTTCGGGACCGGAAAGTGGGTCAGCCTGGAAGGAAGCGAGACTCTGTTGTAAGACCGTATTGATTTGACAGGTAAACGAGGGGCAGCTGCAAGTAATAAGGCAGCTGCAACCGTTACCTAGATATCATGCGGGATTACATATAGGGCCGGGTAACGCTGTTCTTTTCTTCGTTTTGGGTTAAACCAAGGACCGAGAAGGACCTAAAAATCTGTTCTGCTCTAAAAGAGCTGTGTGTGTGTTTGTGTGCTGGGTGGCTGAAAACTAACTGTCTGTCTTGTTTCCGAATCACCAGACAGCTAGAACATATCCGGAGCTGTCGCACTGCAAGAGCACAAGCCGGATCACCTCCTCACGTACTGTCACAACGTCCTGTGTATTCACTCACCACAATCACGACTGCACGCACCGGACGGGTGACCGTGTTCTTGTTTCTTTGTTCAGGACTGTATCCTGTGTTTTGTCAGCCCGAGCTTTACACATCGTTGTGTATTGCCGGGCTTATTATTTTGAGCACTAGACCAGTGCTGGCAAATAAAGCCTATTGTTCCACTGGACTACCGTTGTCTGCTCATTACTCCTGCACTGCATCACTGCTACACAGCTACCCCTCACCACCCACTTTGCCACAAATATTCACAACCTAAACTGATATAATATTCACAGCCTAAACTGATATAATATTCACAACCTAAACTGATATAATATTCACAGCCTAAACTGATGTAATAATAATATTCACAACCTAAACTGATGTAATAATAATATTCACAACCTAAACTGATATAATATTCACAACCTAAACTGATATAATATTCACAACCTTAACTGATATAATATTCACAACCTAAACTGATGTAATAATAATATTCACAGCCTAAACTGATATAATATTCACAACCTAAACTGATATAATATTCACAGCCTAAACTGATATAATATTCACAACCTAAACTGATATAATATTCACAGCCTAAACTGATGTAATAATAATATTCACAACCTAAACTGATGTAATAATAATATTCACAGCCTAAACTGATGTAATAATAATATTCACAACCTAAACTGATGTAATAATAATATTCACAGCCTAAACTGATATAATATTTACAACCTAAACTGATATAATATTCTCAACCCTAAACTGATGTAATAATAATATTCACAACCTAAACTGATGTAATAATAATATTCACAGCCTAAACTGATATAATATTTACAACCTAAACTGATATAATATTCTCAACCTAAACTGATGTAATAATAATATTCACAACCTAAACTGATATAATATTCACAACCTAAACTGATATAATATTCACAGCCTAAACTGATGTAATAATAATATTCACAGCCTAAACTGATGTAATATTCACAACCTAAACTGATATAATATTCACAGCCTAAACTGATATAATATTCACAACCTAAACTGATATAATATTCACAGCCTAAACTGATATAATATTCACAGCCTAAACTGATGTAATATTCACAACCTAAACTGATATAATATTCACAACCTGATATAATATTCACAACCTAAACTGATGTAATAATAATATTCACAACCTAAACTGATGTAATAATAATATTCACAGCCTAAACTGATATAATATTTACAACCTAAACTGATATAATATTCTCAACCTAAACTGATGTAATAATAATATTCACAACCTAAACTGATATAATATTCACAACCTAAACTGATATAATATTCACAGCCTAAACTGATGTAATATTCACAACCTAAACTGATATAATATTCACAGCCTAAACTGATGTAATAATAATATTCACAGCCTAAACTGATGTAATATTCACAGCCTAAACTGATATAATATTCACAGCCTAAACTGATATAATATTCACAACCTAAACTGATATAATATTCACAGCCTAAACTGATGTAATAATAATATTCACAGCCTAAACTGATGTAATATTCACAACCTAAACTGATATAATATTCACAGCCTAAACTGATATAATATTCACAACCTAAACTGATATAATATTCACAGCCTAAACTGATGTAATAATAATATTCACAGCCTAAACTGATGTAATATTCACAGCCTAAACTGATATAATATTCACAGCCTAAACTGATATAATATTCACAACCTAAACTGATATAATATTCACAGCCTAAACTGATATAATATTCACAGCCTAAACTGATATAATATTCACAGCCTAAACTGATATAATATTCACAACCTAAACTGATGTAATAATAATATTCACAACCTAAACTGATGTAATAATAATATTCACAGCCTAAACTGATATAATATTTACAACCTAAACTGATATAATATTTCAACCTAAACTGATGTAATAATAATATTCACAGCCTAAACTGATATAATATTCACAACCTAAACTGATATAATATTCACAGCCTAAACTGATGTAATAATAATATTCACAGCCTAAACTGATGTAATAATAATATTCACAGCCTAAACTGATGTAATATTCACAACCTAAACTGATATAATATTCACAACCTTAACTGATATAATATTCACAACCTAAACTGATGTAATAATAATATTCACAGCCTAAACTGATATAATATTCACAGCCTAAACTGATGTAATATTCACAACCTAAACTGATATAATATTCACAACCTGATATAATATTCACAACCTAAACTGATGTAATAATAATATTCACAACCTAAACTGATGTAATAATAATATTCACAGCCTAAACTGATATAATATTTACAACCTAAACTGATATAATATTCTCAACCTAAACTGATGTAATAATAATATTCACAACCTAAACTGATATAATATTCACAACCTAAACTGATATAATATTCACAGCCTAAACTGATGTAATAATAATATTCACAGCCTAAACTGATGTAATATTCACAACCTAAAACAGCCTAAACTGATATAATATTCACAACCTAAACTGATGTAATAATAATATTCACAACCTAAACTGATATAATATTCACAACCTAAACTGATATAATATTCACAGCCTAAACTGATGTAATAATAATATTCACAGCCTAAACTGATGTAATATTCACAACCTAAACTGATATAATATTCACAGCCTAAACTGATATAATATTCACAACCTAAACTGATATAATATTCACAGCCTAAACTGATGTAATAATAATATTCACAACTGCAGTTTACAAGCCATTTCCACTAGCGCTTTAGCCTTGGAATAATAATAATCTGGGTTCACTAAACTGCGACTGCCAAGGGAAATGTTATTCCTTATTATTAGGCTGGGATGTGCTTCTTCTTTCTAATCAACATTATTACTTTGCCTCACCTTGTAAAAAACGTCACAAATAATCCATGGTTGTTTTGTGACCCATTTCGAACACGTTTAATTAACAGCTATGAACTGGTGTTGCTGTGGTCTGCAATGTGACAGTTAGAGATTCTGAAGAGCACAGAGGCTGTGTCAGCAGGAAGTTTAATGTATGCACACAACGAAGGATGAAATGGATTTTATTTGCGCCAAAACAACGTGAATAAATCATTTAGTATGATTTTTAACTGAGGCCCATGCCTCTGTGCCTCATAGCTGACTACGGCCTTGGGTATACCAAAGATGCAAATACATTCAGAAAAATTCAAACCCACCCTGACAAACAGGCTCTTCATTAAAACAAAAACAGGAATTAATCTGTTACTAAAAACAAAACCATGATAAACAGTTTCCATTGTATATACAGAGATATGAATTGACAGTGAGAATGGTGTGCTGGAGTCTCCACTGCTCCTGATACAGAGATATGAATTGACAGTGAGAATGGTGTGCTGGAGTCTCCACTGCTCCTGATACAGAGATATGAATTGACAGTGAGAATGGTGTGCTGGAGTCTCCACTGCTCCTGATTCAGAGATATGAATTGACAGTGAGAATAGTGTGCTGGAGTCTCCACTGCTCCTGATACAGAGATATGAATTGACAGTGAGAATGGTGTGCTGGAGTCTCCACTGCTCCTGATACAGAGATATGAATTGTACAGATACAACACGCTCTGCCTCAACCAATGCAACCCGTCCCAGAAAAAAAACTCTATTTCTTTTAAAACACCTTTCTGAGGTTCCCACATATAAGTCTGTGCCAAACCATAGAGGCTGCCAAATTATTTATAATTCAAACCCTTCCACTGTAAGAGAGCTGTGGTAAAACCCAACGCCCAGTTTCTCTCAGCTGCCCCTCCTTCCCAAATATACTCCCAGGTAACTTAACCTGCTCCCGACTCCATTGTAACCCACCGGGCAGAACCATGGTCCCAGATCCTTCAATCTCCTACTAAAAACACTTCTCTTTATTGCCAGTTTATTTTAGCTTTAGAAATTTTTTGAAACATTTCTAGCAGTGATACAGATTATTTACACCTGCCTTATTCACAAAAAAGAGATAATAATAATAATAATAATAATAATAATAATAATAATAATAATTTTTTTTTTAATATAGCGCATTTTATAAATAAAAATTGCATAAGCGCTTCACTTGAATAAAAACATTGACAAATATTAATAAAAGTATGCATGAAAAGCAATAAAAACAGAAGAGATACCTAGAACAGTAAAACAAGGCAGAGAATAAAAGGAACATAATTTTAGCATAAAAACGCTACATTATAAAAGTGTGTTTTTAGTCTTGTTTAAAAGCAGTGCTTCCCTTACAGAGCTAGGCAGATCATTCGAAAGTTTTGGGGCCCTATAGCTGAATGCTCTACCACCTGTTTTTTTTTTTTTTTTTTAATTTGTGGGACAGTAAGCAACCTTGCATTCTGTGATCTGAGTATTAAAAGATCATCTAAAAACGCACTTTTATAAAATGGCTTTCTTATCTTAGTGAGTTTTAATGTAGCTTTAAAACTCCTACTTTTGTATTATTATTATGTGTATACTGTTATTTAAATCTGTTATTTATATGGTCTGACTGTGGCAGTTGTATGTGTGACATGCTATACAAATGTATTGTGGACAGATAAACCAGTTGGGGAAATAAAACACTTTTTGACCAATTTAAATTGTTGTTTAACTGTATAAAAACGATCTAACCTGGCAACAGGCACATCATTATTGTTACATTTAACCCAGGTATATTGTTTATTTGGGCCATGTGGTGGGGTATATTGGTAGTTGGGCACAATGTTTCACATGCAGACTGTGCCGGGATTCAAGTGAATGACTGATTAGCAATCGAGTCCCGGTACAGATGCATAAAAGCAGACCCAGATCACTCACTCAGGGTTAGTGTGTTCAGAGGTGGAACGGGAGTCGTGAGTAGGAGAGAATCATAAGAGAAATAAATAATTGCTATGCGTGCCGGTACGCACCAGCACCATACTTGTTTGTTTTGTTCCATGTCTGTTTGTTTATTTTGGCCACTGTGCCGTTTTGTTTTGTAAAGTGTTTCTGTGATGTTTAACCCTTGTATTTATATGAAGTGTGCGCGCCAGTGCTTCATACCCCGGAATACTGTCCGTGTCCATTCTCCTTCCTGGCCTGACGTCACCACAAGGCATCCTGTTCACAGGCCATTAAGCTTCCCATACATCAGTCAAATCAAGTTTGTTTAAAATCAGTGAAGCTCTCTAGCAGACTGAGGGTGTGGCTCGTGATGAGTAGTAAAGGCACGACAGCGTCTGTCACTTTTCTAAGCCCCGCCCCTTTCACACCTTTTGATTGATTTATGACCCCAAGCCCCGCCCCTATTGGTTGATTTATGACCTTAAGCCCCACCCCTTTCCACGCCTCTGAGTGATTTATGACCCTTAAGCTCCTCCCCTTTTTCCCACGCTTTGAGTGATTTATGGCTCTAAAGCCGCCGCCTTTTCCCACGCTTTTGAGTGATTTATGGCTCTAAAGCCTCACCCCCTTTTCCCCACGCTTTTGAGTGATTTATGACCCGTCCCTTTTTACCGGACATCCGTCAAAAATAGCCCTCCCTAAGAATGGCGTATTTTGTACCCTTATTTTATAGACTATTACAAAGAAAAGACAGAAAGAAAGAAAAAAAGAGAAAGCAAGTTGTATTGTAGTGCATTGTTTTTGACTATGTTTGAGACCCTCCATAACAGTAACCAGGGGTTACTACCATACAGAGAGTCCTAAACATTTTTTACTATGTTTGAGACCCTCCGTAACAATAACCAGGGGTTACTACCATACAGAGAGTCCCTAAACATTTTTTTACTATGTTTGAGACTCTCTGTAACAATAACCACGGGTTATTACCATACAGAGTCCATAAACATTGAAAAGAGTCTCATAATCAGTATATTATACACATACTACACTGAAAATTAACCCATAATAGCAAGTCTCAAATGCCGGGCCTACATTTCGGTTGGATTTCCAGGCGTGGTAGGTAGCTGTGTCAATTCCATAATAAACATGTTTCCTTCTAATAGTTGATTTTAATATTACAACATGTTTCAAAAACGATTTAAAGTTGTTTTTGAATCAATAAAAAGGTTAGCACAGGCTGAATTGTAAAGGTTTTAGGGTATTTTTAGGAGCCCTACCCATAATGCCCTGTATTTGCATACTGGTTTCTATTAACTTTACAGAGAACTCTAAAAAACGATTTAAAATGTAATTTGGACATTGATAGATGTTACCAATATGTTCTTTGTATTAATGTGGTTATTTTAAAACCATACACGACGTGTTTAGGTACAAGAATAATATTTTTCTGTTAAAAAAAATGTATAAATGCTGCAGTATTAAGCATGCCGCCTACTGCCATCTGCTGTTTGAATTGAATATTGCAGTGGCTGCGACCTGGATATGTGTAAGGTACTCTAAAAAACGATTTAAAATGTATTTTAGACATTGATAGATGTTACCAATACGTTCTTTGGCTTATTGTGATTATTTTAAAACCATACACGACGTGTTTAGGTACAAGAATAATATTTTTCTGTTAAAAAAAAAAAAAAATGCTGCAGTATTAAGCATGCCGCCTACTGCCATCTGCTGTTTGAATTGAATATTGCAGTGGCTGCGACCTGGATATGTGTAAGGTACTCTAAAAAACGATTTAAAGGTATTTTAGACATTGATAGATGTTACCAATACATTCTTTGTATTAATGTGGTTATTTTAAAACCATACACGGCGTGGTTAGGTACAAGAATAATATTTTTCTGTTAAAACTGTATCAATGCTGCAGGATTAAGCATGCGCTGACTTGTGTCTGTAGCTCGTTTTTAATATGTGAGCATCGGTTTCTAATTATTTTCAAAATAAATATTTTATAAAATGCGTGTTTGAAAGTGAAAACTAATGTTTTAATATGAATAAAAGTATTTTTGATAGTTTCACCGGCACCTACATCCATCCGGGCTGTAAAAAAGACGCGAGGCCATGTCTAATTGATCGTTCTGTGTACTGTATTCAAATGCGGTAGACAGCTCTTTGAAAAAAACAAATAATCAATAGCGTTAAGTTATGGTTTAATGGCTGATCTAATTATGCCTCCTTCAGGTAACAGTTTTTGTTTGTTTTTAAAAACCTGTTATTTTAGGCGTTGATAGATGTTACCACAATATTATTTGACTTATTGTGCTTATTTTAAAACCATACACGACGTGATTAGGTATAAGAATAATATTTTCTGTTAAAAAAAAAAAACAAAAAAAACTGTATAAATGCTGCAGGATTAAGCATGCCGCAGACTTGTGTCTGTAGCTCGTTTTTAATATGCGAGCATCGGTTTCTAATTATTTTCAAAATAAATATTTTATAAAAAGCGTGTTTGAAAGTGAAAACTAATGTTTTAATATGAATAAAAGTATTTGATAGTTTCACCGGCGCCCCACATCCGCTGGGTTGTAAAAAGGCGTGTAACGAGGCCATGTCTAATTGATCGTTCTGTGTACTGTATTCAAATGGGGTGAACATCTCTTTGAAAACAAATAATCAATAGCGTTAAGGGATTTTTTTATGCCTCCTTCAGTTAACAGTATTTTTTTTTAAAACCCGTTATTTTAGACGTTGATAGATGTTTCCACAATATTATTTGTCTTATTGCGATTATTTTAAAACCATACACGGCATGGTTAGGTACAAGAATAATATTTATTCTGTTAAACTGTATCAATGCTGCAGGATTAAGCATGCCGCAGACTCGTGTCTGTAGCATCGGTTTCTAATTATTTTCAAAATAAATATTGTATAAAAAGCATATTTGAAAGCAAAAACTAATGTTTGAATATGAATAAAAGTCTTATCGATAGTTTCAACTCTCCTACATCCGCGGGCTGTAAGAAAGACGCTGTGTAAAAATAGACCTCCCTAAAAATGGCGTCCGTTGTACCCTTATTTTATAGACTATTACAAAGAAAAGACAGAAAGAAAGAAAGAAAGAAAGAAAGAAGAGAAAGCAAGTTGTATTGTAGTGCATTGTATTTTTACTATGTTAGAGACCCTCCGTAACAATAACCAGGGGTTATTACCATACAGAGAGTCCCTAAACATTTTTTACTATGTTCGAGTCCCTCCGTAACAATAACCTGGGGTTAATACCATACAGAGAGTCCCTAAACATTTTTTTACTATGTTCGAGTCCCTCCGTAACAATAACCTGGGGTTATTACCATACAGAGAGTCCCTAAACATTTTTTACTATGTTTGAGATCCTCCGTAACAATAACCAAGAGCTATAACCATACAGAGAGTCCATAAACATAGAAAAGAGTCTCATAATCAGTATATTATACACATATTACACTGAAAATTAACCCATAATAGCAAGTCTCAAATGCGCCGGGGCCCTACATTTCGGTTGGATTTCCAGGCCGTGGTAGGTAGCTGTGTCAATTCCATAATAAACATGTATCCATCTAATGGTTGATTTTAATATTACAACATGTTCTAAAAACGATTTAAAGTTGTTTTGAATCCAATAAAGGTTAGCACAGGCTGAATTGTAAAGGTTTTAGGGTTTTTAGAGCCTCCCATAATGCACCTGTATTTGCATACGGTTTCTATTAACATTACAGAGAACTCTAATTATTATTATTATTTATTTATTAGCAGACTCCCTTATGCAGGGCGACTTACAATTGTAAGCAAAGACATCTAATTAATGTTATTTTTGAAGCTAAAAAATTTGACCACTACATTCTTTGGCTTAATACGTGATTAGGAGTAAGGGTCATCTTTTCCTGTTAAAACTGAATATATTTTGGGATTTCTCAGGACTAATAAGAAATTATAGAGAAAGAAGGAAGAAAGTCTGTTTTTAACCAAGCAGCAGAGTTATGGGAATATGGTGAACAGACCCTGTCTGTTGGCCAAGAAGAAAGAAGCAGTCCTATAGAAGAAAACGTACAAAAACCTGTTTTTTTTATTTAGTAAGAAATTTTTCTTAAATAAGAGTCTTAACTACTATCCTTCAGAAGAATACAACTTACATAAAGGCTTCTTAATCAATATGTAATATTTTAAACTATTACACTGAAAAAGAACCTTATCTAACTGTGAAAAGTCTATTGAGCCTGTTCTTTTTTCAGGGAGGTAGACTTGGGGGTGGGGCTGTTCACTGTGTAATTTTTTTTTTTATTATTATTTATTTCTTAGCAGACGCCCTTATCCAGGACGACTTCCAATTGTTACACGATATCACATTATTTTTTACATACAATTACCCATTTATACAGTTGGGTTTTTACTGGAGCAATCTGAGTAAAGTACCTTGCTCAAGGGTAATGCATGGACTGTTCCCACAAGGCTGTTGGCTGATATTCGAATACGGGGTCTTTCTATCTACTGTATACAGGTTCTCTAATTATTTTCAAATTAAAGTTCTAAAAACAAAAAATAAATGAAAATCTTTCAAAGTTGGCTGTTTGGTCGTGTGTAAATTCAATTCTTTAATAATTACAATTATTTTAGTTAAGATGAAAACATTTACAAAGCGATGAAATTAATAAATACACAATTAAATAAATACATGTCTGCTGTTCAAGTATAGTCTATAATTGTAGACAGTGTTCAAGTTTGTTACAAATATTTTAGTTCAGATGTAAGCAGCGCCAAACTATGGACGCTTATCTTTGAATTGATTGAATGGAGGTCAGAAATTGTTTTACAATCACAAATGGTGGACATTATGTAAAAAAACATGTTTTTAGTACTGTGTTTCTGATTTTACTGGGCGGATAGGCAGCTGCAAATGTGATATGGTTGTCTTTTTATGATACACTTAATATGATCTAACTTAACATGATATGGCCTGTATGTTATGATGTTTAAGATTTTACTGTATTTAACTAAGTATTTGCATTATTTTAACATATTCATTTTAGATCTTGAAACAAAATGACATACTTAAAATACCTGAAAATCTTATCAAACACCTTTGTGGTATTTTCATACATCTGGATTAAAAATTAATTTCTACATAAGTTATTTGGGCCTCATTTATTTTGGAATTGTTTCTTTTCTGTTAGATTAAGATTTTTGCTGTCAAATTATAATAGATATGTTATAAAAGAAGAAAGATTAATCCAAGCATACATTAACTGGTAGAATGACTGGGAATTTACAAACAGTATGAATGAGAACAACAAAGCATATTGCATAAAGAGGATACAAAATACCCTTTACAAAGGGAATCATTTCAACCTTCACCAGGGTGTGTATAAAGAAAATCAGCATATATCTAAACTAGCTGTTTTAAAACAGAAAGATTCCTGTTAAACATAACACCACAGTCAGCATATCTCTAAACTAGCTGTTTTACATTCTTAAAGAATACAACCACCAAAAAGAATAATATATTTAGAAGCCATGCGAAAAACATACAAAGAAGCAGTACCCATATATCGTGCACTTTATTTTAGGGTTAACAGATTCCTTGTATCGGCTCTTCTGTTTATGTTTGACAAGTCTGTGGCGTCGGGACAGGCAGCCTCAAAACAAGTCCAGAACAGTTTGAATAGGGTGCCGACACAGCTTTGAACTATTGAGGACGTCTCCTGTCTTTGTAAAGCAGCGTCATAAAACACCTTTGCTTAATTTACATGTTAAGACCTCGAACAAACCCCTGGCTGTTTTTTTGACCCATGACAACGATTTTTTTTTTTTTTTGAACCCTCCACGCACCCTAGGTATCTCCACTTGTTCGTTCAGTAACGAGGGGGTGTACACTTTCAATCGGAGGACTTTTGAAACGCCATAGGTAATTTAATGTTTTTGTGTTTTCTTTATTTTGTGTTTGTTTTCAGTTGATGTTCATTTGTTTTTAAAAGGCGATCTTTCAGTATAGTTTAGTGAATGTTACTTGTATTCATTCTTTCTTTCTTTATTTTAATTAAGTCAATCTATCCTATACATATGGAGGCAAGCTTCCATATGTATCCCTCTATGACGGCTGCACGTTCGAGAAGCCCACCCCTCGCTCCGAAAAACACATTTTGTACACGGAATATTTTAGGAATAAATTAAGTAAAACAATAAAATGTTTTTATTTTTTATTTAGAAAATAAAAACTTATTTTTTTTTTTCGTTTTTGGCTGGGTTATTTTTGGTACTTCAAGTGCGATTTTGAAGAAAACAGAAGGAAGCACGGTCTCAGTATATGCGTTGCTGTCGTGCAAAATCAAATACAGTAGACCTGTTTACTGTAAAAAATAAATTAGAAGGAAGTAATAAAGTGGAGTAGGTTCACGCCTCTATCTTATAGGCCTTCTTCAATTTAGGCCGCTAAGATTTCAGTTTACTAAAGACCCTGTATTTATTTATTTATTTTTTTAAGACGTGAGTAGATTGTAGATAATATATTTCCTAAAAACAATCGCTATACTATATTTTTATAAATTAGTAAACGATTACTATAAGCAAGTTTTTTCATTTTAAAATTCTGAGCGTCAAAAGTTTTTACAAGTACTATCATGGACCGTCTTCTGTGTTGAAACTCAACAAGCAAAATAAAATGTCGGATAGTAAACAATTTGTGTACGTAACAAAATGACCTATTTCCCTCTTGCAAAAGGTAAAAAATCATCCATCTGGTGATATTTTAGAAGAGGTTGTTACAGAGTATGCAGGATTCAGGTAACACCGCTAGGGTAGGAATACATTTGGCCACCCACAGTATCACCGTTCCTTAATCCTTTTTCATTATTAAAATACACGTTGTTTTAAGTGCATGTAATAGATGATGCTTGCAAAACTCTATGCAGTAAGCTTGTGTGCAGGAGCACATCAGGGGCCATGTACAGAACGGCTTCTAACTTACTTGGTCAAAACAGATTTAACAGGGACAGTTCCATGAACGTTATCCTTCACGTTTATTTTTCTATTACCATTTCATTTAAGGTTGAGGAGTTTATCAAATGTATTAATAAAGTATCACCAGTACAGAACAGAAATAGTTCACTATGATTATGAATAGTAAATTCAGAGAAGCTCTGAAAAACTTTCACAGCCAGTACATAATATAACTCTTTATTTAACATTATTTATAGCATTATCATGTTTCTCTTGGCTATTCTGCACACCATCCAGTTCAAATTCAAACTAATGGAACATATTTTTGATGTTTGTAGGAAAAAACGTAACTACAGTAAGAGCCCTTAAATAAACAGTAACATAGCTGTTATAAAACAGAAAGCTTACCGTTAAAAAGTAACACCACTTATTTATTTTTTTTAATTCATGAAAATATTAGTTGACTACAGTGTATTTTTTTAAATAGTAATTTTAGATGCATGACAGCTTTTTTTTTTTGTTTAAAAATAAGTTACAAGAAATTACATTTCAGTCATTATTTTTACTTCTGTTTGTAATCTGTGCTTTATCTGTTTTAGCCATTTTTTATTGTACATTTATTTACAGTGTAGGTAGGTTACAAAGCACCCCTGTTAACACTATCACTATCCCTCCTTCATAAACTTTATATTAACAGGCCAAACACACACACACACGTCACACAGCAATCACTACCCCAAACTTCATCATTAGAAACAGCCTCATAAATATAAAACTACCCAATTGTAATTCCATTTATGTATATAATTAAAATGCGGGGGCTTTCAAAGTAGTTTAAACTTGTTTAGACTTGTTTATTTTGTCTCTGTACCAGGGACGCAACAACACAATGAGAATGTTAGCATACAAACACTTGGTGGTGAGGGGGGTGTAAGGACAGTATGGCCTGGTTGATGTAAAGTTTATGAAGGAGGGGATAGTGATAGTGTTAACAGGGGTGCTTTGTAACCTATTTTACACTGTAAATAAATGTACAATAAAAATGGCTAAAACAGATAAAGCACAGATTACAACAGAAGTAAAATAATGACTGAAATGTAATTTCTTGTAACTTATTTTTTAAACAAAAAAAAGCTGTTTGCATCTAAAATTACTATTTAAAGAAATACACTGTAGTCAACTAATATTTTTCATGAATTAAAAAAAAATAAATAAGTGGTGTTACTTTTTAACGATAGCTTTCTGTTTTATAACAGCTATGTTACTGTTTATTTAAGGGCTCTTACTGTAGTTATTTTTCCCACAAACATCAAAATATGTTCCATTAGTTTGAATTTGAACTGTATGGTGTGCAGAATTTTTGAGAAACATGATAATGCTATAAATAATGTTAAATAAAGAGTTATATTATGTACTGGCTGTGAAAGTTTTTCAGAGCTTCTGAATTTACTATTCATAATCATAGTGAACTATTTCTGTTCTGTACTGGTGATACTTTATTAATACATTTGATAAACTCCTCAACCTTAAATGAAATGGTAATAGAAAAATAAACGTGAAGGATAACGTTCATGGAACTGTCCCTGTTAAATCTGTTTTGCACGTTCGAGAAGCCCACCCCTCGCTCCGAAAAACACATTTTGTACACGGAATATTTTAGGAATAAATTAAGTAAAACAATAAAATGTTTTTATTTTTTTTATTTAGAAAATAAAACTAACTTATTTTTTTTTCGTTTTTGGCTGGGTTATTTTTGGTACTTCAAGTGCGATTTTACATCAACCAGGCCATACTGTCCTTACACCCCCCTCACCACCAAGTGTTTGTATGGTTTTATTGGATTCAAAAACAACTTTAAATCGTTTTTTTAGAACATGTTGTAATATTAAAATCAACCATTAGATGGATACATGTTTATTATGGAATTGACACAGCTACCTACCACGTACAAATCCAACCGAAATGTAGGGCCCCGCGCATTTGAGACTTGCTATTATGGGTTAATTTTCAGTGTAATATGTGTATAATATACTGATTATGAGACTCTTTTCTATGTTTATGGACTCTCTGTATGGTAATAGCTCTTGGTTATTGTTACGGAGGATCTCAAACATAGTAAAAAGTGTTTAGGGACTCTCTGTATGGTAATAACCCCAGGTTATTGTTACGGAGAGACTCGAACATAGTAAAAAAATGTTTAGGGACTCTCTGTATGGTAATAACCCCAGGTTATTGTTACGGAGGGACTCGAACATAGTAAAAAAATGTTTAGGGACTCTCTGTATGGTAATAACCCCAGGTTATTGTTACGGAGGGACTCGAACATAGTAAAAAATGTTTAGGGACTCTCTGTATGGTAATAACCCCTGATTATTGTTACGGAGGGTCTCGAACATAGTAAAAAAACAATGCACTACAATACAACTTGCTTTCTCTTCTTTCTTTCTTTCTTTCTGTCTTTTCTTTGTAATAGTCTATAAAATAAGGGTACAACGGACGCCATTTTTAGGGAGGGCTATTTTTACACAGCGTCTTTCTTACAGCCCGCGGATGTAGGAGAGTTGAAACTATCGATAAGACTTTTATTCATATTCAAACATTAGTTTTTGCTTTCAAATATGCTTTTTATACAATATTTATTTTGAAAATAATTAGAAACCGATGCTACAGACACGAGTCTGCGGCATGCTTAATCCTGCAGCATTGATACAGTTTAACAGAATAAATATTATTCTTGTACCTAACCATGCCGTGTATGGTTTTAAAATAATCATAATAAGACAAATAATATTGTGGAAACATCTATCAACGTCTAAAATAACGGGTTTTTTAAAAAAAATACTGTTAACTGAAGGAGGCATAAAAAATCCCTTAACGCTATTGATTATTTGTTTTCAAAGAGATGTCTACCCCATTTGAATACAGTACACAGAACGATCAATTAGACATGGCCTCGTTACACGCGTCTTTTTTTACAACCCGCGGATGTAGGCGCGGTGAAACTATCAAATACTTTTATTCATATTAAAACATTAGTTTTCACTTTCAAACACGCTTTTTATAAAATATTTATTTTGAAAATAATTAGAAACCGATGCTCGCATATTAAAAACGAGCTACAGACACAAGTCTGCGGCATGCTTAATCCTGCAGCATTTATACAGTTTTTTTTTGTTTGTTTTTTTTTAACAGAAAAATATTATTCTTATACCTAATCACGTCGTGTATGGTTTTAAAATAAGCACAATAAGTCAAATAATATTGTGGTAACATCTATCAACGTCTAAAATAACAGGTTTTTTTAAAAACAAAACAAAAACTGTTACCTGAAGGAGGCATAATTAGATCAGCCATTAAACCATAACTTAACGCTATTGATTATTTGTTTTTCAAAGAGCTGTCTACCGCATTTGAATACAGTACACAGAACGATCAATTAGACATGGCCTCGCGTCTTTTTTACAGCCCGCGGATGTAGGCGCGGTGAAACTATCAAAAATACTTTTATTCATATTAAAACATTAGTTTTCACTTTCAAACACGCATTTTATAAAATATTTATTTTGAAAATAATTAGAAACCGATGCTCACATATTAAAACGAGCTACAGACACAAGTCAATGCATGCTTAATCCTGCAGCATTGATACAGTTTTTAACAGAAAATATTATTCTTGTACCTAACCACGTCGTGTATGGTTTTAAAATAACCACATTAATACAAAGAATGTATTGGTAACATCTATCAATGTCTAAAATACCTTTTAAATCGTTTTTAGAGTACCTTACACATATCCAGGTCGCAGCCACTGCAATATTCAATTCAAACAGCAGATGGCAGTAGGCGGCATGCTTAATACTACAGCATTTTTTTTTTTTTTTAACAGAAAATATTATTCTTGTACCTAAACCGTCGTGTATGGTTTTAAAATAATCACAATAAGCCAAAGAACGTATTGGTAACATCTATCAATGTCTAAAATACATTTTAAATCGTTTTTAGAGTACCTTACACATATCCAGGTCGCAGCCACTGCAATATTCAATTCAAAACAGCAGATGGCAGTAGGCGGCATGCTTAATACTGCAGCATTTATACATTTTTTTTAACAGAAAAATATTATTCTTGTACCTAAACACGTCGTGTATGGTTTTAAAATAACCACATTAATACAAAGAACATATTGGTAACATCTATCAATGTCCAAATTACATTTTAAATCGTTTTTTAGAGTTCTCTGTAAAGTTAATAGAAACCAGTATGCAAATACAGGGCATTATGGGTAGGCTCCTAAAATACCCTAAAACCTTTACAATTCAGCCTGTGCTAACCTTTATTGGATTCAAAAACAACTTTAAATCGTTTTTTGGAACATGTTGTAATATTAAAATCAACTATTAGAAGGAAACATGTTTATTATGGAATTGACACAGCTACCTACCACGGCCTGGAAATCCAACCGAAATGTAGGGCCCGGCGCATTTGAGACTTGCTATTATGGGTTAATTTTCAGTGTAGTATGTGTATAATATACTGATTATGAGACTCTTTTCAGTGTTTATGGACTCTCTGTATGGTAATAACCTGTGGTTATTGTTACAGAGAATCTCAAACATAGTAAAAAAATGTTTAGGGACTCTCTGTATGGTAGTAACCCCTGGTTATTGTTACGGAGGGTCTCAAACATAGTAAAAAAATGTTTAGGGACTCTCTGTATGGTAGTAACCCCTGGTTACTGTTATGGAGGGTCTCAAACATAGTCAAAAAACAATGCACTACAATACAACTTGCTTTCTCTTCTTTCTTTCTTTCTTTCTGTCTTTTCTTTGTAATAGTCTATAAAATAAGGGTACAAAATACGCCATTTTTAGGGAGGGCTATTTTTGACGGATGTCCGGTAAAAAGGGACGGGTCATAAATCACTCAAAAGCGTGGGGAAAAGGGGGTGAGGCTTTAGAGCCATAAATCACTCAAAAGCGTGGGAAAAAGGGGCGAGGCTTTAGAGCCATAAATCACTCAAAGCGTGGGAAAAAGGGGAGGGGGTTAAGGGTCATAAATCAATCAAAGCGTGGGAAAAAGGGGAGGGGCTTAAGGGTCATACATCAATCAAAACGTGGGAAAAAGGGGAGGAGCTTAAGGGTCATAAATCACTCAGAGGCGTGGAAAGGGGTGGGGCTTAAGGTCATAAATCAACCAATAGGGGCGGGGCTTGGGGTCATAAATCAATCAAAATGTGTGAACGGGGTGGTGCTTAGGGTCATAAATCAATCAAAAGGGGCGGGGCTTAGAAAAGTGACAGACGCTGTCGTGCCTTTACTACTGGGATGGTTGTGATCTTCCAAGTGAAGGCGGTGCAGTGATTTCTAATATGTGACAAGGCCACTGGTGTAGTCGAGCTGGTACGTTTTTCTATAGGCGCAGGACCTTGACTTAAGAATTAACTTAAGAATCTTTACAGATTTGATATGAAAATGCTTACATGGTGCCCGACTGCTCTAATTTTGGTGCACCGATGAAGTGATCTCTTTTCTGTGGGGAAATCAAATTAGTCTTTCCATTATAGGTACTAGGAATCAGTGTCTGATTCCCTTTGTGCCATTTTTGATGGTACACTCCCGCACAAACATTTGTCTGATTCAGTTGTCCTTGTGATGCAATGAAGAGAACTTTAGGAAATTCTATTGCAAACCACAATACTAAAGTTTAAGAAGGCTAGGTTTGTTTGTAAAAATGCTGATGCCCGAGTGGCGCATCTAGTAAAAGCACTCGCTAGAGTGCAGGATGCGCTCTATAGCCTGGGCGTCGCGCGGTTCGGGTCCAGGCTATTCCACAACCGACCGTGGGCCGGAGCTCCCAGGGGGCGGCTCAATTAGCGGCGTCGTCCGGGGAGGGAGGGTTAGGTCGGCCAGGGTGTCCTCGGCTCACCGCGCACCAGCGACCCCTGTAGTCTGCCGGGCGCCTGGCATGCCTGTAAGCTGCCCAGAGCTGGCGTTGTCCTCTGGCGCTGTAGCTCTGAGGCGGCTGCGCGGTGAGTTCGCAGTGTAAAAAGCGGGCGGCTGGCGGCTGCGCCCGGAGGACAGCGTGTGTTCATCTTCGCCCGCCCGAGTCAGCGCAGGGGTGGTAGCGGTGAGCTGAGCCTAAAAATAATTGGGCATTTCAAATTGGGAGAAAATAATAAAAACTAATTGGCAACGACTAAATTTAAAAAAAAAAAAAAATGCTGATGAAGAAGACAGCAAAGTGCATCCTATGACTGAGGCCATAAACACCAGCCAAAAAGCAGCCACATTGTGTCTTTTAAACCGCACATGAAATGTATATATATACAGTGCCTTATGAAGTATTATTATTTATGAACTTTGCGACCTTTTGCCACATTTCAGGCTTCAAACATAAAGATATGAAACTGTAATTTTTTTGTGAAGAATCAACAACAAGTGGGACACAATCATGAAGTGGAACGAAATTTATTGGATATTTCAAACTTTTTTAACAAATAAAAACTGAAAAATTGGGCGTGCAAAATTATTCAGCCCTTTACTTTCAGTGCAGCAAACTCTCTCAGAAGTTCAGTGAGGATCTCTGAATGATCCAATGTTGACCTAAATGACTAATGATGATAAATAGAATCCACCTGTGTGTAATCAAGTCTCCATTATAAATGCACCTGCACTGTGATAGTCTCAGAGGTCCGTTTAAAAGCGCAGAGAGCATCATGAAGAACAAGGAACACACCAGGCAGGTCCGAGATACTGTTGTGGAGAAGTTTAAAGCCGGATTTGGATACAAAAGATTTCCCAAGCTTTAAACATCCCAAGGAGCACTGTGCAAGCGATAATATTGAAATGGAAGGAGTATCAGACCACTGCAAATCTACCAAGACCTGGCCGTCCCTCTAAACTTTCAGCTCATACAAGGAGAAGACTGATCAGAGATGCAGCCAAGAGGCCCATGATCACTCTGGATGAACTGCAGAGATCTACAGCTGAGGTGGGAGACTCTGTCCATAGGACAACAATCAGTCGTATACTGCACAAATCTGGCCTTTATGGAAGAGTGGCAAGAAAGCCATTTCTTAAAGATATCCATAAAAGTGTCGTTTACAGTTTGCCACAAGCCACCTGGGAGACACACCAAACATGTGGAAGAAGGTGCTCTGGTCAGATGAAACCAAAATCGAACTTTTTGGCAACAATGCAAAACGTTATGTTTGGCGTAAAAAGCAACACAGCTCATCACCCTGAACACACCATCCCCACTGTCAAACATGGTGGTGGCAGCATCATGGTTTGGGCCTGCTTTTCTTCAGCAGGGACAGGGAAGATGGTTAAAATTGATGGGAAGATGGATGGAGCCAAATACAGGACCATTCTGGAAGAAAACCTGATGGAGTCTGCAAAAGACCTGAGACTGGGACGGAGATTTGTCTTCCAACAAGACAATGATCCAAAACATAAAGCAAAATCTACAATGGAATGGTTCACAAATAAACATATCCAGGTGTTAGAATGGCCAAGTCAAAGTCCAGACCTGAATCAATCGAGAATCTGTGGAAAGAACTGAAAACTGCTGTTCACAAATGCTCTCCATCCAACCTCACTGAGCTCGAGCTGTTTTGCAAGGAGGAATGGGCAAAATTTCAGTCTCGATGTGCAAAACTGATAGAGACATACCCCAAGCGACTTACAGCTGTAATCGCAGCAAAAGGTGGCGCTACAAAGTATTAACTTAAGGGGCTGAATAATTTTGCACGCCCAATTTTCAGTTTTTATTTGTTAAAAAGTTTGAAATATCCAATAAATTTCGTTCCACTTCATGATTGTGTCCCACTTGTTGTTGATTCTTCACAAAAAATTACAGTTTCATATCTTTATGTTTGAAGCCTGAAATGTGGCAAAAGGTCGCAAAGTTCAAGGGGGCCGAATACTTTCGCAAGGCACTGTATATATATACAGACGTGCTCAAATTTGTTGGTACCCTTACAGCTCATTGAAATAATGCTTCATTCCTCCTGAAAAGTGACGAAATTAAAAGTTATTTTATCATGTATACTTGCATGCCTTTGGTATGTCATAGAATAAAGCAAAGAAGCTGTGAAAAGAGATGAATTATTGCTTATTCTACAAAGATATTCTAAAATGGCCTGGACACATTTGTTGGTACCCCTTAGAAAAGATAATAAATAATTGGATTATAGTGATATTTCAAACTAATTAGTTTCTTTAATTAGTATCACACATGTCTCCAATCTTGTAATCAGTCATGCAGCCTATTTAAATGGAGAAAAGTAGTCACTGTGCTGTTTGGTATCATTGTGTGCACCACACTGAACATGGACCAGAGAAAGCAAAGGAGAGAGTTGTCTGAGGAGATCAGAAAGAAAATAATAGACAAGCATGGTAAAGGTAAAGGCTACAAGACCATCTCCAAGCAGCTTGATGTTCCTGTGACAACAGTTGCAAATATTATTAAAGTTTAAGGTCCATGGAACTGTAGCCAACCTCCTGGGCGCGGCCGCAGGAGGAAAATCGACCCCAGATTGAACAGAAGGATAGTGCGAATGGTAGAAAAAGAACCAAGGATAACTGCCAAAGAGATACAAGCTGAACTCCAAGGTGAAGGTACGTCAGTTTCTAATCGCACCATCCGTCGCTTTTTGAGCGAAAGTGGGCTCCATGGAAGAAGACCCAGGAGGACTCCACTTTTGAAAGAAAAACATAAAAAAGCCAGACTGGAATTTGCTAAAATGCATATTGACAAGCCACAATCCTTCTGGGAGAATGTCCTTTGGACAGATGAGTCAAAACTGGAGCTTTTTGGCAAGTCACATCAGCTCTATGTTCACAGACGAAAAAATGAAGCTTTCAAAGAAAAGAACACCATACCTACAGTGAAACATGGAGGAGGCTCGGTAATGTTTTGGGGCTAATTTGCTGCGCCTGACACAGGGTGCCTTGAATCTGTGCAGGGCACAATGAAATCTCAAGACTATCAAGGCATTCTGGGCGAAACGTACTGCCCAGTGTCAGAAAGCTCTGTCTCAGTCGCAGGTCATGGGTCCTCCAACAGGATAATGACCCAAAACACACAGCTAAAAGCACCCAAGAATGGATAAGAACAAAACATCGGACTATTCTGAACTGGCCTCCTATGGGTCCTGATCTGAATCCTGTCGAACATCTATGGAAAGAGCTGAAACTTGCAGTCTGGAGAAGGCACCCATCAAACCTGAGACAGCTGGAGCAGTTTGCTCAGGAAGAGTGGGCCAAACTACCTGTCAACAGGTGCAGAAGTCTCATTGAGCTACAGAAAACGTTTGATTGCAGTGATTGCCTCTAAAGGTTGTGCAACAAAATATTAGGTTAGCGGTCCCATCATTTTTGTCCATGCCATTTTCATTTGTTTTATTATTTACAATATTATGTTGAATAAAAAATCAAAAGCAAAGTCTGATTTCTATTAAATATGGAATAAACAATGGTGGATGCCAATTACTTTTGTCAGTTTCAAGTTATTTCAGAGAAAATTGTGCATTCTTCGTTTTTTGTGGAGGGGTACCAACAAATTTGAGCACGTCTGTATATACACACAGTATATACTGTATATATATCTATATATTACAAAAGCAAAATAAGTGCTACACATGTATTTAAAATAATGAAAGCACAGAGTAATGTTATAAACTGTTTATTTATGTATCTGCTTTGCTGTTTTTTTTCTCACAATTTACAGTACGAAGGTCACTCTTGATATCAAGACTTAAAGGATGTGTTGCAGTAAGAATACCTCTGTTAAGAAAGGGGAACAAGACTACAAGGCTAAAATATGCACAAGAACACAGAAATTGGACTATGGAACAATGGTCAAAGGTGCTTTGGACTGTTGATGGATGGACAACGACACCTGTGCCTTCTGCCAGTTCTGTTGTCAATTCAACACTTCTCTTCTTTCAATTCCTTAAGGTTATTATCTTCAAATATTGCTGATCCTTGTTAGACAGCTTTTTGGGTCTTCCAGTCCTGGGTTTGTCAATTACAGATGATGTTTCTCTGTACTTGTTGATGATACTTTGGATATCACACATTGAAAATCAAGTGATGCGCACTATTTCACTCAATGTTTTTCCTTCTTTATGCAAGTCAAGGTTGTTATAATACTAGAAAACACTAGTTGAAGCTTTGAGTAAATTGTTGATTCTCATAATGCATCAGAGTAGAAAATGCAACATGTCTAAGACTTTTGCACAGCAGTGTATGTATATTATGCCTGCACAGTTGCGCAGACATAGTTAAGGTTTGAACGAAGGTCCTGTTTATAGTCGATTTTACAACCAGCTCAAAAGGGGGGTAAGACCCCACCAATATGCATGAAAATGTTTATGTGTGTTCGGATTGGCACGCTCAACAAACCCTGTGAACAGGGTAGCATATGGTTGAATACCTTTTGAGATACAGAGTGGCGTAAACAACAGCTGTTTTTCTTTTTTTTTTTTAGAAATGATTTAGACGCTTTTTTATACACCTGTATCTCAAAGTATAGCATATTAAGGAACCCCACTTGGCAAAGACATACTCCGGGGGTGTAGATGTGCAATGGGGTATTCATATATTTTGGGGGGTCCTAGTTTTAGAAATTGAACCCCAAAGATAATGGTCTGAAGTCACTGCTGTCTGATGTCGTTGCTAGGCAGAGTGACTTGCGACCATTCCAATGCACTGAATAGGGAGAGATGGAATATATAGTTCAGCACACACTGGTCACATCTGTGTTTCTATCTAGATTAGAAATGATAATCAGTGATAATCAATCGTTGCTGTCCCTAACTCTCCACTCTCAGGGGCAAGGATTAACATTTTTCACATTTGATTTGGCTTCAATAAATCTGGCTTTTAAAAATAAAAAAATTACATACTTGGTGCATGTCTCCTTCTTCTGTGCTGTTTAGTGTCTCAAGTTGTGTTTCCACCACTGCATTATGTGGCAGATGTGGTTGTTTGATTTTCCAGGTTGCCTCCTGCAAAGCAATGGAAATTCAATGGAAAAAACTTTGTTAAAATTACATTACGGTTTGGTTGCAAAAGTCCAAAAAGTTAGGAAATTGCAAGTTAAGGTAGCTGCGAGTACCATACAGTACTATCTGTAACACTTTCCATTACAGATAGTTCTGTATGGTATACTGTTATATGCCGTGGTACACAAAGCAGTGTTTTATGTCTCTTGTAAGCATAACATCCACACATTACACCTCTTGTTTATGTACTTCATTGAGTACCGTTACATTTTCACAATGGTGAACTACAGAAATCTGCAATTTTTTTTGTTGTTTTCTCCCCAATTTAATAGTGTCCAATTATTTTTGTTTAGCTCAGCTCACTGCTACCACCCTTGCGCTGACTCGGGAGCTGCAAAGACGAGCACACACTCTCCTCCGAAGCATGTGCCGTCAGCCAACCACTTTTTTTCACACTGCAGCCACTCAGAGCTACAGCGTCAGAGGACAATGCAGCTCTGGGCAGTTTACAGGCAAGCCCGCAGGCTCCTGGCCAGATTACAGGGGTCGCTGGTGCGTGGTGAGCCAAGAACACCCTGGCCGACCTAACCATCTCTCCCCCCAGGCGGCGCTCGGCCAATTGTGTGCCACCCCCTGGGAGCTCCCTTCCTCGGTCAGCAAAGGAATAGCCTGGACTCGAACCGATGACGTCCAGACTATAGGGCACATCCTGCACTCTACGTGAGTGCTTTTACTGGATGTGCCACTCGGGAGCCCCCAGATATCTGCAATTGTACCTAAACATTTTCATGTCATAATTGGAATGCATTAGCATTCCCACAATGTTTGCTGTCAAGCTAATTATTTCACCAGTGTTCTAAGTAAAAACAATAAACGCAGAATACAGTAGTGCTATAGAATTAATTAGGGACCTTCCATGTATTACTGGAACTAATGTTAAACAAGCCATATTTCTTTCTGTTTCTGAAATCTGCAACATTGGCTTTCTTGTATTAACTGCACTGTTTCACGTGGCAAAAGGAGTCACTGCATTTTCTACAGGATGTGTATGTTTGCACTGTGATTAACCATTCTTCTTTCAAACTATACAGTTGACTATGAATGCTTGCTAACATACTGTTACTGAACGTGTTACCAAGGACTAAGAAAGTTTACAAACGAGAGGAGGCCATTCGGCCCATCTTGCTCGTTTGGTTGTTAGTAGCTTATTGATCCCATTGATTCGTATGGCCAGTCTTGGGGGAGAATTTGTCATGTACTTAGTGATGTCATTGATGATGTAATTGATGATGTCAGATGTGATGTCAAGTGTGACGTGAAGCATACACATAAGGGTGCAGAGTAAAGGTTGCGTTTTGCAATTTGACAACTTTGGACTTTTACAACCAAACCTTAACGTTACTTTAACAAAGTTTTTGCCATTGAAACAAGCTATGTGATTAATTTAATCTCCATTATTAACCTTATAACGCATGGATGCTCTGCATACATCCTAAACCTTGCCCATGATTTGGAGATGGCCAGTGTGAAGGAGCATGTTGTTCATGTGGTGAAGTACTTCAGAAACAATCACTTTGCTTCAGCTGAATACCGCACTGTCCGTGCCTTGTCATGCCACAGTACATGAGATTGAGCACCATGTCAGACTGCCTTAGTGTACATCACAAATTGGCCCATCCTGATGAAAATATGCGAGGTTCACCGGGAGAAGATTGATGCTATTGTCGCAAACAAGGTGTTGAACCTTGTAGTGAAGAGGTCAACAGAAGAGTTCGATTCCCTGACTTGCGCCAATAGCAGCTGCTCTTGACCAGATGCAAAGTGACCGCTGCATGATTGCAGAGGGAGCCGACATTTAACAAGATTCACCTGGATTTGTTTAGAGACACCCCTCCTTAACACATACGTGTTATTATTTCTACGATCAATGTGTTCACTTGGCCTGACTAGAGCTCTTTATCGCTGAAGTGCTGTCTGAAAGTGCCGGCTTTCGTGAATATTCATGAGCAGACAAGACAGGGGCGTGGTTTGGCTGTCAAGGGGTTGGGATGGCCAGTGATCGAGATTCTATATCCTTGCTATCGGGTAGATTGCAGTAATGTTTGATGATTTGAATGGGAAGAAATATTATTTAATTCTACATTGATATCCATAGATCAAATATAAAGTTTTAGAGAATAATAAAAGTGACGCTGTGTGTGACTTTAACAAAGGGGATTTTCAGCAAGATTAAGAACAGCGGTCCACATGCCGTGTAATATTTTTACATTATATGTAATAGCAGAAATGTAATTATGAACAGCGAATAGCAGCAGTGGGATTATGATAATATGTGAACTGTATTTATTTTGTTTTGTTCGTATATTTTATAAACTGTATGGGAGAATCAGCAATTTAAAACCCATGCTTTACAATACGACTGTAGTTTTGTTGAAATACTTGTTGAATTTAATTTAAACCGACGGTAACGTAAATGGCCTTGGAGCATCCATGAATGCAGATAATGCCTTGTGTCTGTCTGTATCTTTTTGGCGATGCAGTAACGAGCTGGCGATCCACCAGGATCCATCCCAGGCTCCGACTGTCCCGCCCCGGTTCATCACAATCCACACAATACATTAATAACTACTATTGCTCTATAATTAAGTGAAATAATGTTTTTCGGTGTACTTTTAGAGTGTTCAAAAATGTTCAGTCATGATTAGCACCACCTGGAAGTTGGTTACTTATTCCCGGTTCCTTATTTGCGATGTATATATATAAGAACTGAACACATGTATTTCAGTTAAAAATCCTTGAAATTGCAGTTTCTTGCCACCTACAGTAGGGCCCTTCCATATACTTTACCATGATACTAACACCTCATTGTACTTACCTGTTTTTATTCAAACTGTTTATGTTTGTCATGGTCTTTTTGTCAAACAGATTGATCTCATTTTGAATTTACAGCTGTGGCAGGGGATGTATTGTATTGACATTTAGACAAACTACAAAGCAGCATGTAATTCAATATGCTGAACATTATTCAGCCATAACTGTAGATGGGTGGAGCCCTGTGCTTAAATCAATATTGATATTATGTTTGTAACTACGTCATTTGTGATAGATTCTTTGTCTTTAAAAAGGAAATGCACCTGAAACAGTGAATAGCTGAGCAGTTATTTCATTGGATTAGATTGCAGTGGTTCTGCTGAGCAGTAACACAGTCCTGTACCTGGGAATACATTCACGAGAGAAGGTAAGCAAAAACCGTCAACTATGAGGTTTTGTGTGATTCCAGTATCTCTCAGCAGAAGCATAGTTTTTAGAGGGGAATCTGAAAATGTCATTCAGTTAAAATGAATTATTTATATGGCTCCGTTTTTGGGGTTTTGCAAAACTAATTATTAGGTAGGCAACAGAGATCTACAAATGCAAAGTAGTACCCATACTAAAAATATATATATTTTAAATATATTTTTGTAAACATATTATTTATATAAAACTCATAGTCTTTGGGAATGATAAAATATATGGAAAAATATATGTATTATGTATGTAACGTTATATAAAATATATTTAACATATTACAAAATTGGCCCGTTTTCATCATATGGAAAAAATATTTACAATGTATTTGCTTAAACATATTTTAAATATATTTAAAATATAATTTCAGGTAACAATATATCAATTATATTGTCCATGTATTTTTTAGAAATCTATTATTCAATATATTTACTAAACATGTATTATATAATGTATTCACAATATATTACATAATGTAAAGTGCCTGGACACACACCGTATTTTGCATGTGTTCCACCAAACAGATATGAAGCAAATAAATAAGAAAGGAATGGAATTCCGCAATTTCACTTAAAAATAACCACTATCTTTAAACATAACAGAATATATCAACATTTTGTAAAATTCATTGTATATAAAACACTCAAGTACAAAAATGAAAAGCTTTCAACATATGCTAAAAGGCTGTTTGCATTACAACAGGTGTTTGGGCTGCTTCTCTGTAGACCTGCTAACATTGTTCTTCTGAAACTATGAGATGTTACAAAAAAATGCTGCTTCCAATTAAAATTCATTAATAGCTATGGAATTGTTACTGAAAATAGAGCTGTGAAAGTAAAAAAACACTAATAAACTGGAAATACATTTTTACAATTTCATTCTTTTTTCATATTGGTGGGCATACAGTTTAAATATAAGGTGCCTTAAAATATGAACAGCCTATTGTGTCCTTGATTGTTATTGACCTCTCTTTTTTTTCTTCTAAATACTAGGCTTAGCCCAGTTATTTTTTATGAGGTATCTGTAACACTTCGGTATCTGCAGAAAGATTGATTAACGACCATATTTGTTCCGTCAAGAATAAACTTATTTACCGAATTAAAATCACAGTGTCTGTGTTTTTATCTGCTGTACATGGATAAACTTATGAAGCCTTCTTGTTTTAAATTTAATGCTGCCTGACCGTCACAGTCTCCCATTATATGCAATATATAAATATATTGTTTGAAAACACTGCATACACTTTTAAATATATTAATGTGAATATATTTATTTACAACATATTTTACAATGTATTTTGAATATAATTTAGAAAAATAAAATGTATAAATGTGAATATGTTGATTTACAAAATACATTTATAGTATATTATAAATATATTTAAGCAACATGTCATGTTTAAGAGAATATATAATAAATACATTTCAGGTTTAAAAAATATATAATTCCATTTATTAAAAATATATTTATTTTCCGTATGGGTATGTAGCGAACTGTGAACATCTCAGTAATTCTATAAACAATAACAATCCGCTGAAGACTGTAATTGATCGAAAGTCTTTATACTTTCTACACACTGCTATGTGAGATTGTCCTTACAGACCCCCCTATCCAAGTACCTGCTTATCTTCTAAAATCTGATGAGATCAAACTTGAAGATGGGGTGGCTTGAATAGTATTTGTGAGTTAGCTTAGCTGAGCAGAGTGCTGAGGGTATGAATGACATTGTGCTTGAATAGTATTTGTGAGTTAGCTTCGCTGAGCAGAGTGCTGAGGGTATGAATGACATTGTGCTTGAATAGTATTTGTGCGTTAGCTTAGCTGAGCAGAGTGCTGAGGGTATGAATGACATTGTGCTTGAATAGTATTTGTGAGTTAGCTTCGCTGAGCAGAGTGCTGAGGGTATGAATGACATTGTGCTTGAATAGTATTTGTGCGTTAGCTTAGCGGAGCAGAGTGCTGAGGGTATGAATGACATTGTGCTTGAATAGTATTTGTGATTTAGCTGAGCAGAGTGCTGAGGGTATGAATGACATTGTGCTTGAACAGTATTTGTGATTTAGCGGAGCAGAGTGCTGAGGATATGAATGACATTGTGCTTGAACAGTATTTGTGATTTAGCTGAGCAGAGTGCTGAGGGTATGAATGACATTGTGCTTGAATAGTATTTGTGATTTAGCTTAGCAGAGTGCTGAGGGTATGAATGACATTGTGCTTGAACAATATTTGTGCGTTAGCTGAGCAGAGTGCTGAGGTTATGAATGACATTGTGCTTGAACAGTATTTGTGATTTAGCTTAGCAGAGTGCTGAGGGTATGAATGACATTGTGCTTGAACAATATTTGTGCGTTAGCTGAGCAGAGTGCTGAGGTTATGAATGACATTGTGCTTGAACAGTATTTGTGCGTTAGCTTAGCTGAGCAGAGTGCTGAGGGTATGAATGACATTGTGCTTGAATAGTATTTGTGCGTTAGCTTAGCTGAGCAGAGTGCTGAGGGTATGAATGACATTGTGCTTGAACAGTATTTGTGATTTAGCTTAGCAGAGTGCTGAGGGTATGAATGACATTGTGCTTGAACAATATTTGTGCGTTAGCTGAGCAGAGTGCTGAGGTTATGAATGACATTGTGCTTGAACAGTATTTGTGCGTTAGCTTAGCTGAGCAGAGTGCTGAGGGTATGAATGACATTGTGCTTGAATAGTATTTGTGCGTTAGCTTAGCTTAGCAGAGTGCTGAGGGTATGAATGACATTGTGCTTGAACAATATTTGTGCGTTAGCTGAGCAGAGTGCTGAGGTTATGAATGACATTGTGCTTGAACAGTATTTGTGCGTTAGCTTAGCTGAGCAGAGTGCTGAGGGTATGAATGACATTGTGCTTGAACAGTATTTGTGAGATAGCTTAGCTGAGCAGAGTGCTGAGGGTATGAATGACATTGTGCTTGAACAGTATTTGTGATTTAGCTTAGCAGAGTGCTGAGGGTATGAATGACATTGTGCTTGAACAGTATTTGTGATTTAGCTTAGCAGAGTGCTGAGGGTATGAATGACATTGTGCTTGAATAGTATTTGTGCGTTAGCTTAGCAGAGTGCTGAGGGTATGAATGACATTGTCCTTGAACAGTATTTGTGCGTTAGCTGAGCAGAGTGCTGAGGGTATGAATGACATTGTGCTTGAACAATATTTGTGCGTTAGCTGAGCAGAGTGCTGAGGGTATGATTGATTGAACAATATTTGTCGTTAGCTGAGCAGAGTGCTGAGGGTATGATTGACATTGTGCTTGAACAATATTTGTGCGTTAGCTGAGCAGAGTGCTGAGGGTATGAATGACATTGTGCTTGAACAGTATTTGTGAGATAGCTTAGCTGAGCAGAGTGCTGAGGGTATGAATGACATTGTGCTTGAACAGTATTTGTGATTTAGCTTAGCAGAGTGCTGAGGGTATGAATGACATTGTGCTTGAACAGTATTTGTGATTTAGCTTAGCAGAGTGCTGAGGGTATGAATGACATTGTGCTTGAATAGTATTTGTGCGTTAGCTTAGCGGAGCAGAGTGCTGAGGGTATGAATGACATTGTGCTTGAACAGTATTTGTGAGTTAGCTTAGCGGAGCAGAGTGCTGAGGGTATGGTTACTAAACCGTATTGTCAATTCAGATTCATTGGGATCCTTGAAGATCTGACTTGACCATTGAAGTTCAAGTCTTTAGATCAATCTGCTACTAGGAACTTGAAGAGCAGGGTAGTCCAAAAACTGTACATCTTCACTAAGTTACTTAAAAAATAGGTACAGGTTAAATCAATGTTTGTGACTATGCATTAAAACCCTAAGACACTGATGGATTCAATGAAAAGTTTGCACATGGTACTCCTTCTTAACTAATAACGTAATGTTGCTGGATCGGGTTTAACAGATATTAGGCTTTAACAGATATTAGTAGCAGATATAGTATACCTACAAAAAGTGCAAGTTACTAAATAAAAGTTAAAGATTTGGACTAACTTTGGGTAGCCCCATCCACAACATAATTAAAACTCGTGCAGAAGGTGGCCATCTCCCGAATTAATTAGGTGATTTAATTTGTTGCTAATCGGGAGATGGTCACCTGTTATAAAAAGCCTGCAGCTCTCTAGCTCGGGGTGGGTGTCAGAAGGAGAGAGTGTGCGAGAGGAGTGACGGAGAAACGAGAGAAAGAAAGTAAACATAGGAACAGTGAAGGCAATCTGCCCAGCCTGACCTGTGTTGCAGTTATTTTGTGTTCGTGATTTGTTTTTGTTTGAAACCTTTTATTTAGCTCTGTGAGCGCAAAGTTTATTTTTCGTTTAAATATTTATTTTATTTTTGTTTGCTTAATAAAAACGGCGGCGCAAGCCTTTTTGAACTGCAGTACGTACCTGGTGTCAGTATTTTTGTTCCTGCTTCTGCCGTGACGTCAGACCACTCGTCATCCCTGCCACACGTGGTGTCCTGCGTGGGATCGCAGCGCCTCCTAGACGCCGGTGTCATGGCAAATTTCGCCCCCCTGCCAAATTTGTCCCCCCCTGAGTCATGTGACATGTTAGCGTACGAGTCACGTGACGATTAAGTTTCGCGATGCGATGACAGGATAGGGTAAAACATCTCGGCATTTTACTTACTGAAAGTTACGTTTGCTTTTTTATTGGCATTTATTCGTATTATATTTATTTTTTATATTTATCAATGTTTTTGTATCATAAATGGTTGTATTTAATTTGATTGCTTTTGTTTTACTTACTGAAAATTACGTTTGCGTGTTTTTTTTACATTTATTCGTATTATTATTATATTTATTTTTAATATTTAACAATGTTTTTGTATCATAAATGGTTGTATTTTATTTGATTGCTCTTCACGTGATTACATAATAGCTTTTACAGTAAATATAAAATACATTAAATATTGTTTAATTACATATATGCTAATAAATAATAATAATAAAGTAGAACAGATTAAATGATCACAACTGTAACGCAAACGTTATATTAAAATTGTAACTTTTCAAATAAACAAAATGTTTATAACAAACAATAAGTTAGAAGTATAGTTTGGTAATAATTTCTACACATATTTGTGGGTAGTCATGTTGATGTTTAGTCTTGCTATACTTATGGATCACAATCAGGGAGTTGTCATGATTACATACAGTTGCAGACAAAATTATTGACACCCTTAACTAAAGATCATTCAAGACGCTTTTTATTTTTTTATTTGAATTGTTGTCAAATGTGGTTACCATTAAGGTCGCGTATAAGCCTTTTGTATTTAGATGACTGTATAGTTATTTCATACACTGCTATACCAGATGTTTCTTTAAATCCTTGGCTGTTAATGGTGGATTTTTGCGAGCTGCTCGAACAATTCTTTATGCTATAGTTGTAATTTTCCTGGGACGTCCACTTCTTTCCATCGTTTCAGTTGAATTAGTCTTCAAATACTTCTTGATTATTGTGGATTTTTGTATTACGATTTTTTTTATCCACAACGCTCTTTATCGATTCCCCTTCTGCTGTAGTAGTTACTGTAACAAGTGCTTTTCTCACATCTGGATCCAACTCCTTTGTTTTGACCATGCTGTGCTAAGTGCACAAACTATTTTGCTTCAGTTTCTGTGCGTGTTTTACAGCTAATGTTTTTTTTTTTTTTTTATAATATTGCTAAATTGATAAGTAGTGGTTTCTAATTGATTAATAGTGACTAACTCAATTAAGACTAACCTTAACTTACACAGACTTTAATTGAAAATGTGCCAATAAGTTTGTGATCAACAAATATTGTTATTTACTCCAATAAGGCAGTATGATTAATATAGGTTATACAGTAGCTTCAGTGTATATTGTGAGAAATATTTAGGGAATGTCAAAAATTAAAGGAATGAACAGGTCAAAAGATTTAATATTTAGCATTATTCATACATGGTCTTGCACTAAATCTGCAAACAAATTTCTCTTAGTTTAACCATATAACTTGAAAAAAAAATGAAGTAATACACCCTCATGGTATGTGTTGCCACTTCCTACTCTGTTTGTCAGATCATTGGCATCATCCTGGAATGGAGCCTGTCATTTCTCAAAGCAGGTCTGCAGATTGGTTGTTGTTCCTTTGTTATCAGTAATATTGTATATGCATTTGTTAAATATGTATGAAGCCAAATTATATCATATGCTATAAAATAAGAATGTTTCTTCCATAACTTCGAACACTCAAAAGTACAAATTTGGAACTAGAAGCAATGTGATTGTTAACCACTACATATTGTCCCTGACTTTAGTGTGTATAATTCAGGCTCTTAACTAATGAAGCATAGAGGATGTCAGATTTGTGTAAATGCTAGAGTAGAAGTCAATCTAGATCCGAGTTGTCCAGTCTTAGTGCTGGTGAACCCTTAACAGAGCACTGCATGGCGAGCAGAAATCTGAACTCAATCATTTTAGTGAGTTGTGTATCAGTTGTAGTGGTCAGAAACCAGAAAGACATTCACAAAAAGGCACAACATGTTGAAAAATGTAACAAACTTTATTTTCTGTATTCTTCACAATAAAACATGATCAGTACATGATCAGATTGCATATTTCCATTGTAAAGTGCTATCCAGGACTTAATGTGTAAGCAGTGGTGAAAAAAAAAACCAAAAAGCTATACTGTAGGTCATCTTTGGTAAAAAGCCCACTCACCACGTCAAGGTCCTGACCTATGGAGTGGGGTGTTAGTAGTAGGTTTAACAGAACCTTAAAATGCCTTCTCACATAACCCACAAAAAAAGAAGGACTTTAAAGAGGCTGCCTGTCTAAAAATGACATTACCAATTATTTATAGTGACATATGTTATCAGTAAATCATATGGACATTTCGTACTCTTAACTTGTATAGTATGTAATTGTCTAATATCTAATAGGAATGGAAATCGAATTTGAAATTGAAGCATTACATGTACTGTCTGAAACATGTACACGTAAAATGTGAAGTTGTTTATTACTTCAGAATTACATTTACTGTACTTTTATATCATGTTACACCCACCTTATTTGGCACAATCTCACTTAAATACAGTGAATCAACCCCTCCCCCAGCTGGTTCACAATAACTACATTAAACAAGGTGGGTGTTAGAACTGACATCCAGTTTACTTTGGATATCTCTGCCCCGGAAATACTCAAGTCAGGCAATAATTCAGTAGCTCAGAAACTAAGACTACCATACCAATTAAAAATGAAAGTGCAAAAGCATCTGCAATATTTCTCCAAATAAAAACATCTCAATACAGAATCAAGGTCTCCTGAAAAAAAAAGTCTTCAAAATAAGTAGTTTGTGTGCTCATGAAAAATAAACACTAAAGACAATGAGCCTTATTAACAATGCCCTACTGTACATATGTAAATAGCTATAAATTATGGTAAAGTTGTTTGACAGGCATTACCAAATTTTAGTGTTAGTATAATATACTAAGCTGGAATGCTTAGTATAAAATGTTCAGAAAAAACACACAGTAAAAAACAAAATAATAAATCTGTTTCACCTTTACTTACCATACTTACCCATGTGTAACTCTGCAAATGGAGCACATATACTCCTCCATACTTATGAGGTCATCTGGCTGTAGATCTTCACACTGGCCATGGAACCATTCGCCACACCTCCCGCATTCCACCATCAGCTCCAGTCCAATCCTGTATGGTCTCCTGCATGTGCAGTAGACCTCCACATCACAGAAATGTACCTCTGGGAGGAGTTCTCTCACAGCTCGGGAAAGGACTAAGAGATCCAGCTACAAAACAAGAAAAAAAGATGATCACGCATTTGCTTTTGATCATAACATAACTTACCTGGATCTCCACCCATGCAGAGTGTGAGGCTGTTTGCGATGGTAAACAGTCCACAGTCACTACATCCCTGCTGCTGCTGTACATGTGGCCACCACGATCCGAACTGTCTTTCCACTGTACTGCAGCAGTGATACGACCTGGGAACGGAAATCATGGTTATTATTAATTCCCAAAGAGTCATACACATTTAAAGTACCTTCCTCACAGCCTATGTTACTTACCGTGACCCAGTGATTGCCAGACACATTAAGAATCTGTACAAATCCCTGAGCCGGTGAGCTGAAGGAAGTCAGCTGTGTCAGGCTGGTGACAGCATACAAACCTCCAACCTGTGGGTACTGTCTACGTAGCAGAGCCTGGCTGTGGTCCATCACCTCATCATCCAGCCACGTGTTTTGTCCCAGCACAATGTTCTGGATGCTTCCAAGGTTCCCCAGCAGTACCGGTGGTGCTGGCTGTCCCTGCTGAACCCCCATCAGCACAGTGTCATCCATCTGGCAAGTCACCTGTGTGGAATCATAAGATTTATTTATGGACTACAAGTGAAATACTGTAAAACTTTCAAGTGCATATTCTATTAATATAAACAGTAAAAACGTATGGTTTCTAATGTCTACAACACTATGTCACCATGAACCATCCAATTGCCGGGCTACAATGTTTGTTTATTTTTGCTTAATGCTCATCCGTGAACAATCAAATGAGTATTTAGTATCTTGGTGTTACCTGGCAGGTGTTTTCTTTCAGTCCATGTGACACCACCTCTGCCTCTTCCTGATGGGATGACATGTCCATCAGGCACGTGTCCTCTGGGTGGTTAGTCTCCACAGACTGACTGGACACCTTTAGGTGGGTGTTGTTTCTTGCTGTAAGCAAAAATAAGAGAAATTATATAATGTTGCAGCTGGCAGGGGCTACATTATTTTGCTTGTTTTCTTTTTGATGGTGTGGGGCACTAGGCACTCGGCTCATGGGTGTGTGGACAAGGGGGGTTGCCCCAGAATTAGGAGTTATTTGTTTTATTGTTGTGTTTTGGAGTGGATCGCTCTGTTGGCCTGTGAGAAAGAAATAAAAAAAATGTCACTTCTTTTGAGCGCCAGCCTATACCTCTTCATTCTCCAAACCTGCAACAATATGTATATGCAAAGGCTAATAAACATAGGAATAATTGCCAAGTTGTAGCATGGTTAAAGGTAACATACAGACCCGTTCTGAATGGCTTGACACTTTCGTAGGGGTCTGCATTTTTAGCTTCTTGCCATCTAGGGACTCCAGCTTCACAAGGTTGTTCATGACTTCAGTTACCCTTCATTGAAAAATTACATTTTACACATAAACACATACATATTTAGCTAGTTAAGAAACAGTATATATTCACACCCTGCTAAACTTGCATCTTGAATGTTTAAAAAAAATAGAGAGAAATGTAAACTTAATCTTTCCAGAGTACCTGTAAGGACCAAGCCAGTTCTGTTCCAGCTTAGAGCCTAGGCGTCCAGTCTTCCGCTCATTCTTCTTCAGGACCTCCATGCCCACTTTGATCCTGAAGCACTTCGTTCCTCTCTTGATCCGGCTCCGATACTGCTTCTTCTGTCTCTCCTGCGCCTTCTCCACTTGCATCTTTACCTGTTATTAAAATGATAAAGGAATAGAAATGTAAAGGTGCATTACTAAGTCATTAAATAACAAAGTATGAAGCAGACAAAAAACAACAACAACAAAAAATAAACCCTACCGTCTGGAATACCTCTTCATCCTTTGCAGCCCTGGCCTCCAGATACTCCTGTATCTGTTCTTCAGTTGGGGGAAGTGGTGCCACTGAGTCTATGTCATCAGGGTTGATCTGCAAAGACATATGAATACCTAAAATTATCAACAATAAAACGACCACAAAACATTGCTTAAGGTTCATTTAAACTGTGTACCTCACATGCCAGCCTTGCTTGTCTGCCGTACATCAGGAAGAATGGGGTCTGTATTGTTGAAGCCTGAACGCTGGTGTTGTGGGCAAACACAATAGCCTCTAGGCTGTCCTCCCACCTCTCTTGCTTTCCGGACAGAGTTTTCCCAATAGCTCTCTTAATGGTCTGGTTGGTCCTCTCATCAAGACCATTCGTCTGGGGATGGTATGCAGAGCTAATTCGATGCCGGATGCCCCAATTCTGGAAAAGAGTCTGGTTAACCTGATAATGGTAGAAATAGTTAGAAATCAAGAAATGTACAAAACACTGAAAATAAATCATTTTAAATTGCAAATATTAGTAAACAAGGAACTGTAATTAACTAATTTATAAAAGGCAGAAAATTACTTAAAATCAAGTACAAATTTTTATGGAAGAAAATATGTATTTAAAAAAAAAACCTACAACTGAACACTTACCAGCTGTTTGACTTAACCAGTTTTACCTATAGACTTTGATATTTTCATCTCACCTTGTTCCAAAATTCCCCACCCTGGTCTGTCAAGACAATCTCTGGTGCTCCATGGCGGTAGAACAGGGTTGCAAGAGCTGATGCAGTGCAAGCAGCTGACTTGTCTTTAATGGGGATGGCCTCCGTCCACTTTGTGAAGAAATCAGTAGCCGTCAAGCAGTAGTGGTTTCCTCCCTTCGATGGCTGGAATGGTCCAATGAGATCAACACCTAAAACAAATTAAAATGATATCAACAATTAAGGAGGATTTGGTTAATAGTATATATAATAAAGCTCTGTATCAATGCACTACATTAGCAAGTTCAATTATACAAATAGGAATGAGACCACATTTTTCCTCTATACACTATTTACTTGTAAGACAGCAGTATATGGACCTAAACAGTGCCCAATAAAGCCACTTAACATGCTGTATTCTCCATGTTTTCTTCTGTACCGCTACCTAAATGTAGTTCTATCATCCAGATAAGTAACAGCATTTGAAAATGTCATTAGATAACAACTTTATGGCATTTTTTTAGATTAATTGCCAGGGATGGGGCACTTTTTTTTTTTTTTTTTTGGGCAGTCATTGTTGTCAATGGGTGTTGCATCTTTTTGTACTGGAAATTGTCCTGATGCACCTATCTGTACAAAACATAGCAGATTTCCACCCCCTGTGGACAACACATTAATCACATTACAGATGGATGTCATGTGACAATGTGACACTTGCTCTAATTAGTCTGTAAACTGCAACCTGTTGTCAAATGATGTTTTGTGAGCACGTGCTTACAATCTGTTTAACTGGCTATCAAGAAAGTTTGTTACCAGACTAAGCTCTTAGTTTTCTACATATTACAGACTACATTTAAATTACGTATGTTCTTCCATTCTTTGTCTGACCTCACTATAAAAGTTTAATGATGTAATACTCACCGATCATGTACCATGGAGAAACAACTTTGATTGGCTTCAGTTCTGGGGCAACAGTCTTCACCCTCTCAAATCTCTGGCATGCTTCACAATTCAGGATCTTAAGGAAACAGTAATGATGAAACAAGTAATACTTAAATCATGAATGGAAAAGCGACAAGAAAAAAAAAAAAATTAGGTTTTAAAAAATAAAAAAGTACCCATTGCTCCACGTCCTTTACAATCCCTTTCCAGTAAAATCGTTGATTGATTTTCCCCATCATTCTCTTGATCCCAAAGTGTCCTGCGTGAACTTCATTGAGAATGGCAGTCTTCTCCTCTTCATCGGTCACAACCCTACGGAGACACTCTCCATTCTTCTCAGGGACATACAAGTACTTACCTGACAGATAAAACAAAAGTAAAGATAATACTACAGTAAATACTTCAATGAGTGGAGGTTTTTAAATGAATGTTTTTAAAAAGAATGAGCTAAAACCTATTCAAAAGAATCAGAACCACTGACAATACTGACATGTGGAAAACTGTCTCTGCCCTTTATAATGGTCATTTCTTAGACTCTTAAGTTACATAATTTTATATATATTTATATATTCTTCTTTAATACAAATTCTGTTTTCTGGTACTCACATTTCTGCTATTAGTTATATAGAGAGAGATGTTTAATCTTTAAACCTTTTCTTTCATATTATATATATATATATATATATATATATATATATATATATATATATATATATATATTACACACACACACGTTTATCATTTATTTAAATGTCTATGTTCATCTTCAAAAATACAGGACGGCTTCAAAGACTTATAATGTATTAATATTAATTTTCGATATTTATTTATTTTTTTTTTCAAAACGAATGTACTGGCTTTCTTTCTGATACCCCTCTTCTCTTCTTTGGTGGCTTTTTCAGGATACTCACCTGTGCTGAGGTAGCGATATACCGCTCTCAAGTGATCCATATCGATTGATAAATGTAGTTTTCTGAGGGGGAAAAAACACAGTATTTCAAATTTGTACTGTAAAAAGAGAAATGATTTGATTACAATTGTACGACGGCGCCAACGAACTCCAACTGTCAGTGTCAAGATCTGTGGAGCAAAAGCAGTGACGCGCATAGCAACAGAACGCTGACATGTCACATGACTCAGGGGGGGACAAATTTGGCAGGGGGGCAAAATTTGCCATGACACCGGCAGAAGTAGGGTACTGCAGGTTATTCGTTTTTTTTTCGTTTTTCTAATTGTGTTTGGAGGAAGATGGGAGGAAGAAGAGGAAGGAGGAAGGGCTGCCAGAAGCAGCACCAGGAGAGAGGTGAGAGGAGATGGTGGTCACGGGACCCCACCCAACTGGGACCCCCTTACTGGGACACGGAACAGGAGCAGTGGAGAGCTGAAGGGGCTCCCCTGTGTGTCATCTGTGGGAGTTTGGGCATGACCAGGGGGGACTGCCCTATGAAGACCCCTGCTTCTGGGAAGCCTACACCATGGGAGGGTGTCCGGTGCATCAGGGTGGTTTTGGCTGCTGGAGCAGCAGACCCCATCACCTCCACAGGCCAAGGGAGAAAAGGTGAGAAGGAAGGAGAGAGGAGACACGGTCCTGGAGAGGGAGTCGGTGCGTCCACAGCCCAAGAGGGAGGAGACTGAGCGTCCACAGCCCAAGAGGGAGGAGACTGAGCGTCCACAGCCCAAGAGGGAGGAGGCGGTGCATCCACAGCCCAAAAGGGAGGAGGCCGAGCGTCCACAGCCCAAGAGGGAGGAGCCGGTGCGTCCACAGCCCAAGAGGGGGGAGGCCGAACGTCCACAGCCCAAGAGGGCGGAGCCAGTGCGTCCACAGCCCAAGAGGGAGGAGCCAGTGCGTCCACAGCCCAAAAGGGGGAAGGCCGAACATCCACAGCCCAGGTACCTGCCAGCAGAGGGAGAGTTCCTGCTGGTTGCACCTCCACCTCTGTGGGAGGACTGTGAGTCGCTCCCACCTCCGCCAGCAGAGGGAGCATACCTGCTGGTTCCACCTCCACCGCCCTGGGAGGACTGTGTGTCGCTCCCGCCTCCGCCAGCAGTGGGAGAGTTCCTGCTGGTGCCACCTCCACCTCCATGGGAGGACGATTTGTCGCTCCCACCACCACCAGCAGAGGGAGCATGCCTGCTGGTTCCGCTTCCACCACCGCCAGCAGAGGGAACATGCCTGCTGGTTTCCCTGTTGCAGCCAGAAGGGAGGCGCCCTGCCGCCTTTGCAGCCAGAAGGGAGGAGCCGCCTTTGCTGCCAGAAGGGGAGCCGCCTTTGCTGCCAGAAGGGGAGCCGCCTTTGCTGCCAGAAGGGGAGGAGCCGCCGCTGCCAGAAGGGGAGGAGCCGCCGCCGCCGCTGCCAGAAGGGGAGGAGCCGCCTTCGCCTTCGCTGCCAGAAGGAGGAGGCCCTGCCGCCTGCGCTGCCTGAAGGGAGGAGGCCCTGCCGCCTGCGCAGCCTGAAGGGAGGAGGCCCTGCCGCCTGCGCCGCCTGAAGGGGAGGAGGCCCTGCCGCCTGCGCCGCCTGAAGGGGAGGAGGCCCTGCCGCCTGCGCCGCCTGAAGGGGAGGAGGCCCTGCCGCCTGCGCCGCCTGAAGGGAGGAGGCCCTGCCGCCGCGCGCCGCCTGGGGGGGAGGCCCTGCCGCCTGCGCCGCCTGAAGGGGAGGAGGCCCTGCCGCCTGCGCCGCCTGAAGGGGAGGAGGCCCTGCCGCCTGCGCCGCCTGAAGGGGAGGAGGCCCTGCCGCCTTGGCCGCCAGAAGGGGAGGAGCCCCTGCCGCCTTGGCCGCCAGAAGAGGAGGAGCCCCTGCCGCCTTTACCATCAAGAGGAGAGGAGCAGGAGCTACCTCTACCTCCACCACCACTACCATTGGGAGAAGTGGAGCTCCTGCTGCCGCCTTCATGGCCAGGGGCTCCCCTCCCGCCGTCGGCATCACCTGGGGTCGCCTGTGTCTCCCTTGCGTCTCCTAGGGTTGCTGCCGGTCCTGTGTCGCCTCCCGAGGGTCCGCTGCCGCTGCCGTCGCCTCCCGAGGGTCCGCTGCCGCTGCCGTCGCCTCCCGAGGGTCCGCTGCCGTCGCCTCCCGAGGGTCCGCTGCCGTCGCCTGGGGTCGCCAGGGATCCTACTTCGCCTGGGGTCACTACACTATGGCCGGAGCCCCACGGAGGGGAACTGCTGGCCATGAAGAGGAGGGGGAAGGTCAGGAGACCAGCTCCCCCAGCCGCACTTTCGCGGCAGGATAGTGTGTGGCGGGAGCCCCGGAAGAGGGAGCTGCCGGCCACGAAGAATTGGGGGGTGCCAGAGATTCCACCATGGCCACCCCCCAGAAGCAACTTGCTTCCCCCTCTTCCGGGACTTTGAGACTGAGGGGGGGAGGTGGCCGTTGGGGCCATGTGTGCGTTGCACAAGGGGGGGGATATGTAACAGGGCCAGCAGCCCTGTACATTGTTTTGTTTATTTTTAGAACGGAGTCCCCTCCGCCCCTGTGCAGATTATTGTTTTTTGTTTATTATGATTTATTGTATTTGTCGGCGAGCGCCGTATGTTTTATTGTTTGTATTGACGGCGTAGCCGATTTTGTTTTGTTTAGGGTAGCCCCATCCACAACATAATTAAAACTCGTGCAGAAGGTGGCCATCTCCCGAATTAATTAGGTGATTTAATTTGTTGCTAATCGGGAGATGGTCACCTGTTATAAAAAGCCTGCAGCTCTCTAGCTTGGGGTGGGTGTCAGAAGGAGAGAGTGTGCGAGAGGAGTGACGGAGAAACGAGAGAAAGAAAGTAAACATAGGAACAGTGAAGGCAATCTGCCCAGCCTGACCTGTGTTGCAGTTATTTTGTGTTTGTGATTTGTTTTTGTTTGAAACCTTTTATTTAGCTCTGTGAGCGCAAAGTTTATTTTTGTTTGCTTAATAAAAACGGCGGCGCAAGCCTTTTTGAACTGCAGTACGTACCTGGTGTCAGTATTTTTGTTCCTGCTTCTGCCTGACGTCAGACCACCGGTCATCCCTGTCACAGGCATGGACAGAAATGATGGGACCGCTAACCTAATATTTTGTTGCACAACCTTTAGAAGCAATCACTGCAATCAAACGTTTTCTGTAGCTCTCAATGAGACTTCTGCACCTGTTAACAGGTAGTTTGGCCCACTCTTCCTGAGCAAACTGCTCCAGCTGTCTCAGGTTTGATGGGTGCCTTCTCCAGACTGCAAGTTACAGCTCTTTCCATAGATGTTCGATAGGATTCAGATCAGGACTCATAGAAGGCCACTTCAGAATAGTCCAATGTTTTGTTCTTATCCATTCTTGGGTGCTTTTAGCTGTGTGTTTTGGGTCATTATCCTGTTGGAGGACCCATGACCTGCGACTGAGACAGAGCTTTCTGACACTGGGCAGTACGTTTCGCTCCAGAATGCCTTGATAGTCTTGAGATTTCATTGTGCCCTGCACAGATTCAAGGCACCCTGTGCCAGGCGCAGCAAAGCAGCCCCAAAACATAACCGAGCCTCCTCCATGTTTCACTGTAGGTATGGTGTTCTTTTCTTTGAAAGCTTCATTTTTTTGTCTGTGAACATAGAGCTGATGTGACTTGCCAAAAAGCTCCAGTTTTGACTCATCTGTCCAAAGGACATTCTCCTAGAAGGATTGTGGCTTGTCAATATGCATTTTAGCAAATTCCAGTCTGGCTTTTTTATGTTTTTCTTTCAAAAGTGGAGTCCTCCTGGGTCTTCTTCCATGGAGCCCACTTTTGCTCAAAAAACGACGGATGGTGCGATCAGAAACTGACGTACCTTCACCTTGGAGTTCAGCTTGTATCTCTTTGGCAGTTATCCTTGGTTCTTTTTCTACCATTCGCACTATCCTTCTGTTCAATCTGGGGTCGATTTTCCTCTTGCGGCCGCGCCCAGGGAGGTTGGCTGCAGTTCCATGGACCTTAAACTTCTTAATAATATTTGCAACTGTTGTCACAGGAACATCAAGCTGCTTGGAGATGGTCTTATATCCTTTACCTTAACCATGCTTGTCTATTATTTTCTTTCTGATCTCCTCAGACAACTCTCTCCTTTGCTTTCTCTGGTCCATGTTCAGTGTGGTGCACACAATGATACCAAACAGCACAGTGACTACTTTTCTCCATTTAAATAGGCTGAATGACTGATTACAAGATTGGAGACATGTGTGATACTAATTAAAGAAACTAATTAGTTTGAAATATCACTATAATCCAATTATTTATTATCTTTTCTAAGGGGTACCAACAAATGTGTCCAGGCCATTTTAGAATATCTTTGTAGAATAAGCAATAATTCATCTCTTTTCACAGCTTCTTTGCTTTATTCTATGACATACCAAAGGCATGCAAGTATACATGATAAAATAGCTTTTAATTTCATCACTTTTCAGGAGGAATGAAGCATTATTTCAATGAGCTGTAAGGGTACCAACAAATTTGAGCACGTCTGTATATATATATATATATATATATATATATATATATATATATATATATATATATATTGTGAGCCAGCTCACAGGTTCACCAGCAGGAGGCGTTCATGGCAGGCTAGGAACGAGCCCACAGGTGTTGCAGATAACACAATGATAGACCTGTGGTCAGCGTACTTGCCTGCCATGACGACAAGGAGTTAACGGGTAAACAGGCTGCAGGTGTGGTTGGGTAGGGGATCAAGGTTGTACCATGGTTAATTCTCATTAGCCTTAATTGGCCCGCACCTGTAGACTGTAACCGTCCAATTACCAGATGATCCAGCACCCTTTAAAAGAAAACCTTCACAGCTAGTCAAGGTTGGCTTCCAACCAGTGAGCAGTGTGAGCTTATCTACAACCAAGACTGAACAGGAATACAAAAGAGAAGTTAAAACTGCCTTTGCGACTGAAAATTTTCTTTCCTGGGCCGGCGCTGTTGGAAGGGAAAACAGCAATGGGGAAAGAGACGCCGCTCTTTTTCACATGCTGGGGGACAAACTGAAGCCAACAAACGACCTGGTAAAACCCAGGAACAAATTAATTCAACTGGACGTGGTTAACTGCCCAGTTAGTTTACATTGTTGTTGTTTTTTTGTTATACAAATCCTGTTTGAACTGTTTATTTCCTTTACATCTCATCTCGCAACCAGGATTGTATTTTCTTTTGTGAAGTATAATAAACAAACTTGGATTATATTGGAAACTACTGTCTGCTTCGTCTGTGTGCACCCACACGCCCACAATATATATATATATATATATATATATATATATATATATATATATATATATATATATAAATTGTTTTTATGGAATGATGTACAGTGGATTTAGACGTACCCTTTCCAGCAACGGAACAGTCCACTGCTACACATTCTCCCGCTTTATATCACAAATTATGCCTGCACGGCAATCACGATATAAAGCGGGTCATGACATAAACCAGGTTTCACGTTTGTCTATGACAGCACATAACGAGTGTGAGAAAAAAAATAAAGCAAACTAACGGTGAATTAAAGAGCAGCGTTTTAATATTGTAAATGTAGTCATTCTTTACATTTAAACACATGCATATAGTTTAGGACAAATACGTTTTGTATCATTAACTGGAACAAACATTAAATCATGTTAATAGATTTAAGATTTAGGTAAATAATTTGCTAAATGTTAAATCTTGTAACTAGATTCATAAATTATATCTGAATGTACACATGTAATTATATATATATATATATATATATATATATATATATATATATATATATATATATATATATTAAAATGAGCGGTTTGTAGACAACCAGGTTCTCAGGTCGACTGTCACTTTTGTGTTGATTATTCAATGCCACGCCTACTGTTTACTGTTAAAATATGTTTCATATAAGTTTAACGTATAGTTTTATGTATGTATCAGTATATGTTTATGTGCATCATACTACATGTATGGCCGCTTTCATACATGTCAACATATACGAAATTAGATAGTTTAATATATTAAATATATGATTATTTTATGAGCCCCATGAAGAAAATCTATAATAGTATGTATGTTACATACAAGTCATATATGCAACATATACAAAAAAATGTTAATTTGTATATTAACATATTGGATGTATGATTGGTGTGTATATTCATCTTTATTAACATTACGGTTGCCTATAGAAGTATCAATATATAATTAACATATGTACTTTTTTGCAACAATACCATACTTTCCCTGTATATTAGATAAAATAGTTTCAGTACTGGCTATTAAAAAGGGATATGTTTTGGGGAATTGTTTTTATTTCAAAGTTATATAACAGCAAATGAAAAAATACAATTCAAATAATATTTATTTATTTTATTTCTTAGCAGATGCCCTTATCCAGGGCGACTTACAATTATTAGAATATATCACATTATTTTGTACATACAATTACATTATTTTTTTACATACAATTACCCATTTATACAGTTGGGTTTTTACTGGAGCAATCTAGGTAAAGTACCTTGCTCAAGGGTACAGCAGCAGTGTCCCCACCAGGGATTGAACCCACAACCCTCTGGTCAAGAGTCCAGAGCCCTAACCACTACTCCCCCAATATATGTAGTTATATGTAGTTAATTGTTTTTAAGTAATTACAATTTGTTCCCATTAATACTCCATAAAAGGTTTATAGCTTCAAGGATAACTGGACCATATACAGTTGTGGACAATAGTTGGACAATAGTTGGCACACACTTTGCAAATAATGAGGCCAATAGCAGTCAGACTGTAATAAAATGTGTCATATACACATTTGTTCCATTCATAGTAAGAAAACAGTATATTATTCTCTTCATTGTTGTTTTGTGTGAGTGTGAATCAGATTTGTAACAATTAAAAATATTTTCATAATTTGCCAAGGGTATGCACACTTTTGGCCACAGATGTAAATATGAGCTCAGAGATGATGTTGCATGTTATAAAAGCCTAAAGGGCTTCTCTTCCAATACTGGTTTACTTTGTCAAAAAAGTACATTCAGAAATCTAATATTGTAATCTCCAAGGAGAAAAACAAGCCTTGCGGGACACCAGAAGTTACTGGCCCAACCTCAGAACTAAACACACCCAGGGGGATAAATTGTTGACGTCCTGTTAGATATGATCTAAACCAGTTGAGGGTAGTGCCAGAGATGCCAAATAAACACTCTAATCTATCAAGTAGGATCTCGTGGTTTACAGTGTCAACCATATGTGTTACTAATGTGAAAACCCTTAATGTGTGTTATTCATGTGAAACCCCTTATTAATGTGTGTTATTAATGAGAAACATAAGAACATAAGAACATAAGAAAGTTTACAAACGAGAGGAGGCCATTCAGCCCATCTTGCTCATTTGGTTGTTAGTCATTCAAAATGATCTAGACAGCATTCAGAACTGGGCAGACACATGGCAAACAACATATAATAGGTAAAAGTGTAAAGTATTGCATGCAGGCAATAAAAATGTGCATTATAAATATCATATGGGAGATACTGAAATTGAAGAATGGAACTATGAATAAGACCTAGGAGTTTATCTTGACTCAGAAATGTCTTCATCTAGACAATGTGGGGAAGCTATAAAAAAGGCCAACAAGATGCTTGGATATATTGTGAGAAGTGTTGAATTTAAATCAAGGGAAGTAATGTTAAAACTTTACAATGCATTAGTAAGACCTCACCTAGAATATTGTGTTCAGTTCTGGTCACCTCGTTACAAAAAGGATATTGCTGCTCTAGAAAGAGTGCAAAGAAGAGCAACCAGAATTATCCCAGGTTTAAAAGGCATGTTGTATGCAGACAGGCTATAAGAATTGAATATATTCAGTCTTGAACAAAGAAGACTACGCGGCGATCTGATTCAAACATTCAAAATCCTAAAAGGTATAGACAATGTCGACCCAGGGGACTTTTTTGACCTGAAAAAAGAAACAAGGACCAGGGGTCCTTGTAAATTTTCTTATGTTCTTATGTTCTTAGTCTGGACAGAAAGAAGAAAGCACTTTCTCCATGTCTTGTTGTAGTGCCCTTTTAAAATAAAGATGAACGCTTTAGAACATAAGATCATAAGAACATAAGAAAGTTTACAAACGAGAAGAGGCCATTCGGCCCATCTTGCTTGTTTGGTTGTTAGTAGCGTATTAATCCCAGAATCTCATCAAGCAGCTTCTTGCAGGATCCCAGGGTGTCAGCTTCAACAACATTACTGGGGAGTTGGTTCCAGACCCTCACAATTCTCTGTGTAAAACAGTGCCTCCTATTTTCTGTTCTGAATGACCTTTTGTGACCCCTGGTCCTTTGTAATTAATTCAACAAATCAAATGGTATCTTTAATCCCGAACTTGCATCTGCTATGTGTTTTTATCTTCATAAGAAACTCTCAGACCTCTGGGAATCTGCACTATCGGCTATTTTGTAAGAGGTGTGTGATGGTCACAATGGAAATCTGCACTATCGGTTCTTGTGTATATACTGTGTATAAAATCCAAAATCAGACATTTAATACAAACTGTCTTCAAATACATTAATTTCAAAATATTTGTATCTGTAAATATAAATAAATATAAAAAGTATGCTGAATTTACTAGTGTGGAGTTGAGTCTACTGAAGACAGTACAGCTGAGATCAACAGAGGTATGCTAACAATAAATAATTAGATAGATAGATAGATAGGTAGATAGACAGATAGATATTTTTCATTTTTAAAAATACCTTTATCATAACTAATCATACATTAAACAAACAATATTATACATTACATGTTATTTATTTATTTATTTAAAACCACACCCTCATAATTAAAATTCCTTCTTCCACTACACACCCCACTTCACCGACAGCCCAGACTGTTTGGAACAACTCCAATTGATGTACTCATTTATAATACATAAAATCAACTTTTGAGCCGCGGTGTCAGGCACTATACAAACTATAATTAAGTAACCAACTACGCCAACCTCTTAGTTATAGAGAAGAGATAACTAATTTACTTTATATCTATAGCTAAATTAAGAACAGGTTCGTTTTATTTTGGGGAAGCAGCAATATAATTGAGCAGCCACACAAAAGAAGGTCCACCAGTTGCCATCAATTATAAAACATTTATTATCCCAACAGTTAAAATCAGGTTTTAAAAAAAAAGTTAAAACAATCAGTCAGCATTATCCCATAATACATTAAATGGAAAAATAGAAAAAACAGGAGTCTCACTCTAAAGACAGAGCACAAGGAGGTTAAGTGACTTGCTTAGGGTCACACAATGAGTCAGTGGCTGAGGTGGGATTTGAACTGGGGACCTCCAGGTTCCAAGCCCTTTTCTTTAACCACTGGACCACACAGCCTCCTCTTTAGCCACCCCTTCCCCTCCCAAGAACACTCCCAGGTATCTAAAAACTGCTTGTTTCCACTGTAACCCTGGGGGGGAGATCTGGAGTCCTACTACCTAACCAATCACCTAATAAAAACGCTTTTTGACCAGTTTGTCTTCGCAGAGGACACGTCTCCAAACAATGTCAAGCAACCACTTAATATTTGTACATCTTTTTTCCCAAAACAAAGACTACAACATCATCAGCATAGGCTGCCACTTTTATAGGCTCCATCGGTACATCTGGAATGGACAAGCCAGATAACAAAAGGCTTAATTTGTGGAGTAATGGTTCAATTGAAAGCGAATATCACATCCCAGACATGGAACAGCCCTGGCAAATTCCCCTCTGCACCTGAATAGGAGAGCTAAGCGTACCATTGATTTAAGTGTACTAAAAACATTACTGTAGAGTAACTGAATTTTGCCCCAAAAAACTGGGACCAAAACCAAAAGCCTACACGATCAAAAGCTTTCTCCTGATCTAAAGAAATGAGACCAGCTTTAAAACCCAAAAGCTTGGAGGCTGCTATTAGATCACGAATCAGAAAGACACTATCAAACATTGATCTGCCGGGGGCACAGTACGTTTGATCGAAATGCACCACACAATTCATCACTTTGCCCAACCTGTTCGCCAAAGTTTTTGATAAAATTTTGTAATCTGTATAAAGGAGACTTATTGGACGCCAGTTCTTTATATTACATAAGTCTCCTTTCTTTGGTAGCAAAGTCAATACTGTGCGCTGACAGCTCAAAGGCAGTTCCTTTTCTGCAATACTTTCAAGTACCACTTCAAACAGGTCTTTTCCAACTGTAGACCAGAAAGTCTTATAGAATTCCACCGGTATACCATCAATCCCTGGTGCTTTACCATTGTTCAGTCCCACAAGAGCATCGAGAACTCAGAGAAAGTTAACTCTCTCTCCAACTGATCCTTCTCCTCTTCAGGAACCTGGACCAGACCTTCTAGGAACTGCTGAGTTTTACCAGACTCATCCCCAGCCTCCGCCGTGAACAAAGCAGAGTAAAAACCCACACTGTACTCCCGGATCACCTCAGGTGCGCTCAGTAGTTGTCCTTGATCCGTCCATAAACAATAAATAAGTTTACTCTCAGCAGTTTTCTTTTCCAAAGCAAAGAAGTATTGGGTGGGAGCGTCCATTTGAGACAAGTTAAGGAACCTGGCGCGCATAGCACCCCTTGTACTAGTGTATCCAGCAGATCAGCCAATTCACTTTTTTAAGCTTCAGGTCCTCAAACAGCCTGTCACTATAGCTGGACCCCAGAGCTCTATGGAGCTCACTGATGTCCTCTCTCATTGCTAAACTAGTACTCTTTGTAATATTTTTAGTATACTGTTGACAAAGTAATTTAATCTGAACCTTAGAGACATCCCCCCATAGCCTTAAGGATGAAAAATTACATTGTTGCCTTCTCCATCCTTCCCCCCCAAAATTCAAACATTTAATAAAATGAATATCATTTAAAAGCATTGTGTTTAAATGCCAATATGAAGTATATACACATGGAGAAGGGATAAGCATGTTCAAATTAACCAAGCTATGGTCAGAGAAACCAGTAGGACATATATCACAGGTAGTAAATAAATTTAAATGATGCTTAAAAACATAAAACCTATCAAGTCTAACTAGTGAAATATGTCCAGCACTCCTTTTCACCCAAGTATACTGGCGAGCACTAGGTTTCATCGATCTCCACACATCCTCTAGATCATGCTTTCTTAAGACAGAGACCAGCTCACTGACTGACCTTGGATGGGGTTCAGAGCTATTCCTATCAACCTTATTGTCTGCTGTACAATTAAAATCCCCACCCAATAAAACCACACCCTCAGACTGACACTGCCAGTACTTTATTCATAGTTTGGAAGAATAACACTTTCTCCCATCATTTGGAGCATAAACATTTATAAAGACAAGAGTCTTACTACAAATACTGACTTGAACTTTTCATAGCCACCCTTGAACCTCTTCACTCACAATGAAAGAATCAGGTTTAAAATCTTTAGAAAATAAAACAGCGACTCCTGCACTAAAATGAGTGCCATGGCTCAGCATAACCTCCCCCTCCCTTTGTTTAAACCAATCTGCCTTATTGTTTTCGTCTGTATGTGTTTCTTGAAGTATGTCAGCACTCCTCTTCTTGTGTATTAAATATTCAAAAACTGCTGTTCTCTTTCCTACATCTCTCTCTTCATTGATATTTAAGGTACCCAAATTAAAACCCTGCATAATAGGAGTAAAAGAGAAAATAAACACAACAAACCAATAGACAGAAAGAAAAAAGATAATGTTGCATGTCTAAACATTTTTACTAGATTTAAAAGAAGCACGCACTTTGCTCATTAAATTCTTCAATCGGTCTCATTCTTTTTTCTCAATTCCTATAACTGACGCATTGCACATCAATTGCTGCGCAGAACTTACAAATAATTTCAAGTCGGGAAAGTGATCGACTACACTAATATTTCTTCTACCTTTAATTAGCTCCAGAAAACTACAAATACTTTCATTACTGTACCCACCTCTCTCCAGCTGACTAGCAGACATTTCACAAGTTACTTAGGAGTCAGTATCGCTCTGACTCACATCACTGGCAGCGTCTCCGCTGTCTTCCAGTTCCAGTACACTCTGAGAGAGTCGCTGAGAGATTGGCAGCACTGCTAACACTAACAGGGACTGCGTCTCTTCCCACAGCTAAAACATTCCTGGAGTCATCACTATGAGAGACTATAGTTTCTGAGCACACACTGTGTTTCGCTGAATGAATCTCCTTAGTTTTTGTTTTCCTCTTTTTCCCAGGCATTTTAAAATCAATATTTGCATTAATCACCTGCCCACCCTCCTCCACTTCTTCATCTGATCGTAAATCTGCACTGTTAGTATCCCTTTTAAGATTTCTTTCTATGTTCTCAGTATCTGTATTTTTAACCATTCTGGTACTTGTTTTAGAAACATTCGAATCATCAGCAGCCTCATTTAGAGATTCTTCCACAACATTATCAGTTTCTTGAGCTCTTTGATCCATCAGCTCCCTTTCTTTTTCAGCGACAGACTCTGCCGCTGCAAATACGGCTCCCCCAGTCTCTCCCACACTGGGCACAGCTGCAATATTATGAGCTGCAGTGCCGGCTGCCTTACTCACAGGCACCTCTCTCCTCTCACTCTGTTCACTAGTTTCTCCCCCTTCATTATCATGATCCTCATTGTTTTTACAGTTTTTTGCAATGTGCCCCTCACGCCCGCAAGTGAAACATTTAATTAATTCTGTTGAGGCAAAGATTACATAATCAGCACCATCAACACGAAACCTAAAAGCTACGTTTAATTCATTATTAGTATTATTCAGAAGTGTATAGACCTGTCTCCTGAAAGAAACAACGTGTTTTAATTCAGGTTCTTTACAGCCCAAAGGAATCATGGACATACCAGACATTATGTGTCCATGATGGCTTAGTTCTTTTAATATCATTTTTTAAATAAGGGGGAACATTAGAAATAGTAACCTTTTTAGCAGGGTCCCCCAGAGGCAAACAGAAACTAAAACTCCACTAATTACTAATACCTGCTGCACTACCTTTTGAACTAATTCGTCATTACTGAGGAAAACCATTACAGCTTTATTCATCCTCGAAGCCAGCTTAATGTTTCCACATTTTTGCACAGGTACTATGGCATCAACAATGATTTTGCCGTGCCGTGCCTTCACAGTGTGTGCTCTAGTGATCGTGGTGAATACAGTTCTTTAGTGACAACAAAAGTGCAGTTTTGTTGATTCAGGTTTTGTGCTGGCCTTTGGCGACAGCTCCGGATCGTGTTAGCCATCCAAATAATTACAAACAGTATTATTAACGACAAACAAAAACAAACAAAACACTCACGTTTCACAACACAGGTTCTCCTTCTGGTATTTTAATATAACCATTCACAAAGGAACAGATCACATCACTACATCCCCTTTTTATAACGTCACCCATGACACCTTGGTCAACGAGCGTATCCTCTCCACCAATCCGCGGATGCCACGCCGTTTCCAGTCCGGGTCATTGAGTTTGTGTACCGTAGCCCCACCCCCTTTCTAGATGGCCGATTTCCACCTAACCCTGGGAACAAACTGTTGTGCCATTTAGTCCAGGGTACTCTGTTCCCTTTACACAGTGCCCTCGCAGGTCGGGAGTGAGATCTAACACCAAGAACCATTTAATCTCTGTCACACCCATTTTATAAACGCAGTAAGACACTCTGAGGTTATTTGTTGTGCTGGGATAACCGCACACCCGGGGTCTAAAGTCACATGGTAATTACATGGTAAAATCACAACCACATGTGTAAATGCATTGTAATTATAACAAACACATGCCAACAATTGACTTTCCTAATTAAGCGTGATTGTGCATTGTGACAACACAACCGTATGTGTAATTACTATGCTATTATGTAGTTCAATTAGATGTGCTCTTAAATTCAATTTCTGTTTCCTTCTTTTTCAAGATTATTGGTGAGCAGCATTAATCTCAGCATCTAGAATGGAGTTTAAAGCACTCTTCCTCCTCTTACTAGCAGGTAGGTTAACATTTCATTGTCTACCAGGGACCAGTTTCACAAAGAACTTTTAGCATTCAGCAGGCTGCAGCTGCTTTTTAAAAAAACACAGTTTCAATAGAGAATGATGTAGTTTTGTAGAAATTAGCTCAGTGTTAAAATATATACATATACTTTCAATTACTTTTCATGTATAAAATTATACTGGATTTACCAAATTGCTGCATTTAGGTGTTTTGGCCCCAGTTTTCCTATATGATTGCTTATGGTTATGAAACATACTTCATTTACATAGAGAAAGATGATCATATTGCACTACTAGCCCACCCATTACCTAAAGCAATACCTGTAGCAAATACTTTATATATAACAGGATGGAGGGTTACTGAGCACCCTGTAGTGTTTATTTACAAGAAACACATTCCCATTCACAATGTTTTCAGAACAATAATGATTGTTTTCATGTTTTATTCACACAGTCATTAATCAGTTGGGGAATTGTGGCAGGGTGAAAGCCCTACACTTAAAATCCATGGGAAAGGTTTTAGGAGATAGGTGATCAAGTTGATTGTTTCATTGACAAGCAATGAACTTGGACACATAGTATAAAACACCACATTGATCAGTTTTGGACTCCAGCTCCTGTTATATAGATGTTTCTTTTGTTTTCTGTTTTACTTTTGTTAAAAGTAAATAAAAGTGCTCCCAAGAGCTTTAATTGCTTATTTGTGTGGAGTGTGCCTGTGTAACCTGACCACTAGGCCCGCACTTCCACACTTGGGGGTAGAGGTAAGTATATGTGCAGTGCAAATAATTGTGGCTGCAAAATTCAAATTGCATTGTGCCCTTTGTAAGTTTAAGAACAATGTAAATTACTCAACAAGCACAAATAATGAGCCGCAATTATGGTAATCATGGTCTCAAAGAGTGCAAACTATTTGTAATAATACAGTAATAATAATAATAATACAGTCGTAACCACTTAGAACGGGTGTGTTTGTGTTAACGTGATTCTCCCACAGTAAGCGATGGACAGTATAAACTTCCACACAATAACCTGACATTCAAAATGTCCCCCAATCACCAGTACAGTAAACAAAACAAACATGCGTGTACGCGGTTAAAAATCTTTATTAAGACACGCATTACACTAATAAAAAAAATGTATTAAAACCTCTGAATGTAATAAAAAGTAAGTGCAAAAAAGGTAATGCAAGTGCAGAAATGTACAGTACAGGTACACTACATTACTGCAAAGTGTTTCCAGTGAAGAACTCTGTTATACACATCTGGACGGTCTTTGTCAGTGTTTTCTAAAAAATCCCAATTCGGCTCTGTGACCGGGTCTTACATCACGTGAGTGGATAGCCGCTGTTTACAAACTACAGAGAGACATTGGGGGTGGAGTTGAAACGTCGGCACAGGCGCGCAGGATTTATTAATACAAACAGAAATGAAAGTAAAGGTGGTCATGTGACGTTACCAGCCATGGTAACGCACAGAGGACACAGACAGCAAGCTGTACAAAAGGCAAAATAAAACACAGTACAAAAACTACAAATAAAAGGTGCCCCAGAGGGCGATCGCTAGCCTTATAAACCAGGCGTCCTGCTCCAGGAACCGGCTACACTACGGAACCCTCGCTATACATCACATGGGATCACTATCCCTTAACTAACCTAACTAAACCCATTTCCCCATACAACTTATATCCACACTAAATACACACGTGCAGGGCAATTGCCCTGCTACAGGCTCGGTATCCGGATTCTGCTCCATAGCATATCACAGTGTTAAAAGCGCAGCACGCACGCTTATGTCATCTGTCTATTTTAGGCTGAGCATCCTGGTTGCCAAGTTGACACATGCTGAGAATTCTTCCTCTGACATCCTCTCTGGTGTTGTCAGAGTTTCAGTTTTGGTTGTATTTTCGTCAGCACTCTCCTCCTCAACTACAGAAAACCCAGTTTTTTTGAAGCAATGTTGCATTGTTTGCTAACTGACAGAGTTCCGAGCATGCTTTAGCAAGCACACAGCATCTAACAGAGAAATTTTATTTACACACTGAATTTTTGTGCTGATGCTCATCGCTTTTCTTTTTCCAGTGATGTTTGCTGTTGCAGTCAGTGCTGTTTTTTTCAAACTGTAAACCCGACACTGTATACAGGGATAAATAGCCAAGGCTCAGTAATAAGGTGCAAACAGCTGATTAATCGATCTGTTAAGCTTTTACTACAGTAAACTGCTGACCTTTGTATTGAAATCTATGTGAATGGCAAGGCAACAAAGTGAAAACAGCTGATTGGTGGATTAGTAAGAGCGATTACTACAGTATAAGCAGTGCGTTTTGTTATTTAAATCTTTGTGAATGGCACATAACGGGATCCAAACAGCTGAGTTTGCCTGAAATATACAGCGTGCTTAACACAGTATAAACTATGCCTTTGTTATTGAAATCAATGGGAACAGCAAATGGCTGCCCACAATAACCCTGGACAGTGTAAGTGGTGGATACTGTACAACATTTCTTTACTTAGAGTATATGCTCGAAATAGCGCCGTCTCGACTGTCCGCCCTCATTCATATTAGCACCCAGTTTTTCTGCCAAAAGTTTTCCCACACTCTCAAAAAGTGCCACCCTGTGGCAAAGTGGTTTCCAGTGCACAGGTGTAGTGGTGATGTGATTATGAAACAGAAGATAGACAACAATATGTTTATTTATAATCCTGGTCTGGTGACCACAAAGAATAAACAACGGGTTGCAGTCCTGAAATAATAATACACAGTTCCAAAGAATAAACACAGTAGAACACACATAAAGACACACGATCACAAGTCCAGAGTGCGTGCTAAAGTGCTCGTGGTGAAACACAATTTATTCGTACACAGTTCTGAAGTGTTGTCTGTGTTTAGTGTTTGCTTTTAGCGACAGCTCAGGATCGTGTTAGCCATCTAATAAGAACAAACAGGTAGATTTTAGACAAGACAATAACAAACAAAACACGGTAATTCATAGTACTTCTTTCTCGGTTCAGCTTAACCATAACAAAAAGGAACAGATCACCTAGCCACATCCCCTTTTGTACTGTCAGTCACGTCCCATTGGTTAGCGAGTGCAACCGTTTCTCCTCCAATCCACAGTTGCCACATCGCTTTCCCTCTGGAGCGATGACTTGGTGTACCGTTGCTCCGCCCCCTTTCTAGATGGCCGACTTCCACCTAACCCTGGGAATGAATTGTCTGACCATCCAGTCCGGGGCACTCTGTTTCCTTTACACCGCAACCTCACAGGTCGGGAGGGAGATTTATAACTGTGTGTGATATAATACAAGCCGAGAAAGGACAAGCGTGTGTGTGATATAATACCAGAAGAGAAAGGACAAGCACTGTGTGTGATATAATACAAGAAGAGAAAGGACAAGCACTGTGTGTGATATAATACCAGAAGAGAAAGGACAAGCACTGTGTTAGTGTGATATAATACAAGAAGAGAAAGGACAAGCACTGTGTGTGATATAATACAAGAAGAGAAAGGACAAGCACTGTGTGTGATATAATACCAGAAGAGAAAGGACAAGCACTGTGTTAGTGTGATATAATACAAGAAGAGAAAGGACAAGCACTGTGTGTGATATAATACAAGAAGAGAAAGGACAAGCACTGTGTGTGATATAATACCAGAAGAGAAAGGACAAGCACTGTGTTAGTGTGATATAATACAAGAAGAGAAAGGACAAGTGCTGTGTGTGATATAATACAAGAAGAGAAAGGACAAGCACTGTGTGTGATATAATACAAGAAGAGAAAGGACAAGCACTGTGTGTGATATAATACAAGAAGAGAAAGGACAAGCACTGTGTGTGATATAATACCAGAAGAGAAAGGACAAGCACTGTGTGTGATATAATACAAGAAGAGAAAGGACAAGCACTGTGTGTGATATAATACAAGAAGAGAAAGAACAAGCACTGTTATACTTTCTGATTTTTGTATTTTTGGAACACATTATGATTGAATTAAGGCTGGTTGTTCATTCAAATGCACAACAATTAACATAGCTATTCAATTAGGTGAAACATGAGAGTGGTGAGAGTAATAAATACTAAAGTGCCAATGCACACCAGACGCAAACTGAATGAAAAACATGAAGCCTCTAAACGATCTACTAGCTGAAACCTGGCACTCTGTAACGACATGCACTCGCTGCATCTAGCCACCCCAAAGGGCTATTCCATCTTTGACAAACCTCGCCTCACTGGCCGAGGCAGGGGCACTGCTGTTATTGCTAATTCTGTGCTCGCTTCCTCAGTTCTTTCTTTGCCTGCCTTTTCTTCATTTGAGCATCTCGCCATCAAGCTCCCCTCTCCCATGTCCCTCACCCTTGCTGTTATCTACCGTCCACCTAAGAACAACTCTGCTTTTATTGCCGAGTTTCCAGAATTCCTCTCCCTCGTCTGCACTTCTACTGACACAATCCTACTCCTAGATGACTTCAACATTCATGTTCACTTGCCTTCCTACCCCCTAGTGACCGACTTCAGCACGCTTCTGGACTGTCTTGGACTCTGTCAATCTGTCAACGTCCCCACTCACACCTGATGAAAAACGCTGGATCTGCTCATCACCAAGGGCCTTGATATCTCCATCTCTTCGTCTCAGTTATCGCTCTCTCTCTGACCATTTCTTAATCACTGCTAATATTAATCTCCCTGCTCCTTCCTCCTCTACTGATATTGTTATCTCCTTCCGTCCCAAGAATCTGCTCAATCCTCTGAAACTCTCGGAATGTGTCTCTGCATCCCCTCCAACTGGTACTCTCCCGTCCTCAGTTGATGATGCGATGACCCTCTACAACGCCACCCTTACTCAAATCATCGACACTGTTGCCCTGCTTACAACCAGAACCGTCAAGAAAGATCGACACTGCCCATGGTACACCCTCGAACTTCGAGGGCTTAAGTCTGCCTGCCCCAAGCTTGAGTGCAAGTGGAGGTCGTCTGGACTAACGGTTCACAGAGAGATCTGGACTGACCATGTCGCGAGCTACAGGCATGTGCTTTCCGCGGCCAGGGTGAAGTACTTCTCTGAAATTATAACTATGGGACACGGTAAACCCAATGTTCTCTTTGAGACCATTGACCAAATCCTACATCCAGCCACTGACAGATCCATCTCCCATTCATCCTCTTCTCTTACCTGTCATGATTTCTCCTCTTTCTTTCGGAACAAAATTGACAACATCTATTCTACGCTCTCCCACCACAAACCCAGTTTACTACTTGACCACCTTAATGCTTCTCCAGTTGCCCCTCCTGCCCTCGCCTCCTTCTCTCCTCTCTCCATTGCTGATGTTTCCGGCTTACTGTTGAAATCAACTACTGCCATGTGCCCCCTGGACCCCTGGCCGACTAACCTTGTCCGTCTCTGTACTTCTGATCTTGCTCCCTCCATTCCGCACACTCTCAACTTGTCCCTAGACTCTGGCTCAGTTCCTGCTGCCCTTAAGCTTGCCCGAGTTACGCCGGTACTCAAAGAACCCCCCCTTGATCCGTCTGGCTTATCTAATTTCCGTCCCATCTCCAATCTCCCTTTTCTCTCAAAAACTCTTGAAAGGGCTGTAGCCAGTCAGTTGATGAAACATCTCACGGACAACAATCTGCTTGAATCTCTACAGTTTGGTTTCTGGCCGCATCACAGTACTGAAACTGCTCTGCTCCGGATTGTGAATGATCTCCTGCTCAATGCTGATGCTGATGTTCCCTCTGTGCTTGTCCTCCTTGACCTAACAGCTGCTTTTGACAAAAAAGATCATGGCATTCTTCTTGACCACATTCAGAAGTATGCTGGAATCTCTGGAACTTGTCTCTTCTGGATGTCCTCTTACCTATCCGGGTGCATGCAGTCTGTTTTCTATTGCTGGACGCAGTGATGTTGCAAACCCAGTCACTTGTGGTGTCCCCCAAGGATCTGTTCTTGGACCCTTTCTCTTCAATATCTACATGCTTCCCTTGGGTCACCTAATCCACCAAAACACAGCCTCATGTTTCACTCCTATGCTGAAGACACCCAGCTCTACTTAAAACTTGACCCTGGAAGCCCCTCTGCCATGGTCCGGCTCTTGGCTTGCATTCAAGACATTGAGGCCTGGATGTCTGCCAATTTTCTTCAGCTGAACACTAGCAAATCTGAACTCCTTCTAGTAGGATCTAAAACTCATCTTAAGAATCTAAATATAGCTGCCCTGAGCCTCAGAAACTGTCTGCTGCTGCCTTCCCCCACAGTATGAAGCCTTGGTGTACTTCTTGACAGCAACCTCTCCTTTGATGCCCACATCACCTCTGTGGTCAAATCTTCCTTCTACCATCTTCGAAACATCTCCAAATTCCGTCCCTACCTTTCCCTCCCGGATGCGGAGATACTTTGTCATGCATTTGTCTCCTCTTGACTTGACTTCTGCAACTCTCTATGTGGTGGTCTCCTGGCATGCACCATAAACCGACTGCAGCGAGTTCAGAATGTCGCTGCCAGGATCCTTATCAGCTGCACTGGCTACCTGTAAAGTTCAGGATTATTTTCAAAACTCTCCTGCTCACCTACAGTGCCCTTCATCACACAGATCCCAACATCCTCAACCTGCTGACCCGCTATGTCCCTGCCCGCAAGCCTCCAACTCTGGCCTGCTTGTTATCCCCAAGCAGAAGTGCACCACACTTGGAGAACGCTCGTTTAGCTTCATGGCTCCGACTCTTTGGAGCTTTGGTGTGTGATGCTCCCACCGTTGCTCGCTTTAAATCAGCTCTTAAGACCCACCTGTTCTCTCTTGTTTTCCATGCTCTTTAAGCCTGATATGTGCTATTAGCTGCTGTGTTGCTATTACTACATGTATTGTGCACTTTCCACTGTATTTAATGTATTATTTCATGTATTATGCTACTATCATGTATGATGCATTTCTCTGTATTTAAAGTATTATGGATTTTCTTGTTGTTACTGCATCTTGTAAAGCACTTTGTGATGGTGGTCCACTATGAAAGGCACTATATAAAATAATGATTGATTGATTGATACAGAATGAAGATATCACATTGTTCACTTCACCTGTGATGTGCATTAGTTCAGTTAAATCAATATGTTTATTTATTTTTTCGCTCCATTGCCCTAACGTCATAGTGTTTTTATCACTGAAATGTACGGCCAAGTTGCATTATTTCTGAAAAAAATGGACGAAGCTCATTCTGTCAGCATATCCCTGTTCTGGTAATTATTTAAAAAAAAAAAAAAGTGGTCATCTTCTATTGTTTTTTTGTGTGTTTTATTTAAAATGTATTAATGCATCTTACAACTGGTCCCCTGCAGCTACAGCTACAACTACAGACCCTACTACTACAACCTCAACTGCAAACCCTACAACAACCACAACTGTAGACCCTACAACAACCACAATTGCAGACCCTACAACAACCACAATTGCAGACCCTACAACAACCACAACCACAGCCCCCACTACAACAACCACAACCACAGCCCCCACTACAACCATAACCACAGCCCCCACTACAACCATAACCACAGCCCCCACTACAACAACCACAACCACAGCCCCCACTACAACAACCACAACCACAGCCCCCACTACAACAACCATAACCACAGCCCCCACTACAACAACCATAACCACAGCCCCCACAACAACCATAAACACAGCCCCCACTACAACCATAACCACAGCCCCCACTACAACCATAACCACAGCCCCCACTACAACAACCACAACCACAGCCCCCACTACAACAACCATAACCACAGCCCCCACTACAACAACCATAACCACAGCCCCCACTACAACAACCACAGCCCTCACTAAAACAACCACAGCCCCCACTACAACAACCACAACCACAGCCCCCACTACAACAACCATAACCACAGCCCCCACTACAACCACAACCACAGCCCCCACTACAACAACCACATCCACCACTACAACAAACATAACCACAGCCCCCACTACAATAACCACAACCACAGCCCCCACTACAACAACCATAACCACAGCCCCCACTACAACCACAACCACAGCCCCCACTACAACAACCACATCCACCACTACAACAACCACAACCACAGCCCCCACTACAACAACCATAACCACAGCCCCCACTACAACAACCACATCCACCACTACAACAAACATAACCACAGCTCCCACTACAACAACCACAGCCCCCACTACAACAACCACAACCACAGCCCCCACTAGAACCATAACCACAGCCCCCACTACAACAACCACAACCACAGCCCCCACTACAACCATAACCACAGCCCCCACTACAACAACCACAACCACAGCCCCCACTACAACCATAACCACAGCCCCCACTACAACAACCACAGCCCCCACTACAACAACCACAACCACAGCCCCCACTACAACAACCATAACCACAGCCCCCACTACAACAACCACAACCGCAGCCCCCACTACAACAACCACAACCACAGCCCCCACTACAACCATAACCACAGACCCCACTACAACCACAACCATAGCCCCCACTACAACCACAACCACAGCCCCCACTACAACAACCACAGCCAACACTACAACCACAACCATAGCCCCCACTACAACCACAACCACAGCCCCCACTACAACAACCATAACCACAGCCCCCACTACAACAACCACAGCCCCCACTACAACCATAACCACAGCCCCCACTACAACAACCACAACCACAGCCCCCACAACAACCATAACCACAGCCCCCACTACAACCACAACCACAGCACCCACTACAACAACCACAACCACAGCCCCCACAACAACCATAACCACAGCCCCCACTACAACCACAACCACAGCACCTACTACAACAACCAAAGCCCCCACTATAACCACAACCGCAGCCCCCACTACAACAACCACAACCACAGCCCCCACTACAACAACCACAACCACAGCCCCCACAAGAACCACAACCACAGCCCCCACTACAACAACCACAACCACAGCCCCCACAACAACCATAACCACAGCCCCCACTACAACCACAACCACAACTACTATAACAACCACAACCACAGCCCCACTACAACAACCACAACCACAGCCCCCACTACAACAACCACAACCGCAGCCCCCACTACAACCATAACCACAGCCCCCACTACAACAACAACCACAGCCCCCACTACAACCACAACCACAGCCCCCACTACAACCACAACCACAGCCCCACTACAACAACCACAACCACAGCCCCCACTACAACCACAACCACAGCCCCCACTACAACAACCACAGCCCCCACTACAACCATAACCAAAGCCCCCACTATAACCACAACCACAGCCCCCACTACAACAACCACAACCACAGCGCCCACTACAACAACCACAACCACAGCCCCCACTACAACAACCACAACTGCAGCCCCCACTACAACCATAACCACAGCCCCCACTACAACAACAACCACAGCCCCCACTACAACCATAACCACAGCCCCCACTACAACAACCACAGCCCCCACTACAACCACAACCACAGCCCCCACTACAACAACCACAACCACAGCCCCCACTACAACAACCACAACCACAGCCCCCACTACAACAACCACAGCCCCCACTACAACCACAACCACAGCCCCCACTACAAAAACCATAACCACAGCCCCCACTACAACAACCACAGCCCCCACTACAACAACCACAACCACAGCCCCAACTACAACAACCATAACCACAGCCCCCACTACAAAAACCACAACCACAGTCCCCACTACAACCACAACCACAGCCCCCACTACAACAACCACAGCCCCCACTACAACAACCACAACTACAGCCCCCACTACAACCACAATGGCCGCTCCAGCTACAGCTACAACAGCAACACCTCTCCCTATTCCTGGATTTGCTGTTGCAATCCTTGTAGTGGGTAGTTTGGTTCTCCTGGCTCTGCTAATAATAATAATTTTGGTAAGTACACACCTTACATTTTCTTTATTGTTATATACAGCATTTGCAGTCTTAAGTATTTTTTCATTAGATATGGAATGATACCTAAAGCCAGCCGACACAAACAACTCACATGGAAGTACCGTTAAGGGTTAAAAATGCACCACAGTAAGACAGACAAGCAGGGCACAGAAATCTCTGCTTTTACTTCATGTTAATAAAGATAAAGGGAGAATCCCATCTACTGTCCCAGTGCTTGTCAAAGGGAAGTGTCCATTTCATTTTCTCATTTAAGAAGTTATTTTAAGAAAATGTTCAATACACAGAAGGGTAGTCTGAAGCTTTTACATTTCGAAGTCCAGGTTGCTTGTGTTTAACAGTCTGGTCTTGAGCTAATCTAGTACCTCACAGTAGTTGATGGATAGATTGTGAAGGAGATATAAGGAGTGGCAATATGGCTTTTTTATTAGTATGGTTTGCCTTTAAAAATTAAATTTCATGAAAGCTCTTAATTGTTTTATATTCATTGATAATTAATTAGTCATTTAAGTTTTTATCCAAAGCGACTTACAAAGACTAGGGGGAGAACTATGCCTCAACAACTGCTGCTGCATAGTCATTTACAATAGGACCTTTGTTTTAAGTCTCATCCAAAGGACAGAGCCCTTTTCTTTAACCACTGGACCACAATACTCATTTGATATGTGTCTACAGCTCTTTAAGCCACCCTTGGACCAAAAATGACTTATTGACATTCATCATTTGTGTTGTGTTCTCAGATATTTTAATAGTAGTCACATTCATTTATTTTATACAGTCAGCAGCGCCTCATCAGGATACTGATAATCAGTATTTCTGCTTAAATGGGATACAACTCTAGGAGACGGTTATGTTGTTTAATTGGGACATCACTTTGTTTAATTGGCATACAGTATTTTCAAATGATCAGGTTCACATAGCACAGTACATTTACGGAGTACGTGATTACGCTGTAACCTGCGTAAACCACGTTCAACTCTTGAAGGAGCTGCTGGAGTCTCCTGTGGTTTCTCAGGCTGCTATTGCAAGAAAGCTGGCGTGTCAACATTGCCTCGCCTTGTGATAAGATGTGATTTCATAATTTTTCATTTAATGTAGAAATAAAAAACAGCAATTCATTATGTTTAGGAATAAAACAAACAAAACAACAACTAACTGGTATTTTAAATGATGTATTTAACATTTAATCATAATGTGATGTGATTTCATTCTTTCTCTGTTCACTAAGGTTGTCTCAAATGCCTCTCGTTTAATTGGGACGGTCACTTTGGTATATTTTTACTTCTCCCAAGGCGTCCCGATAAAGTGTTGCTGACTGTAATACATACCAACCCCTTATTCCCCATTCCCAACCTCAAATCATTTCCTTCTGATCGTGCTGCAGCTCCCACTTCAGCCACAAGCCTGGTCTTCAGAAGACTGGAAACTGCTTTCAGTCTCACAGTTTATGATGCCTATGAAAGCACTTTGTTGATTGTTCAATTATAATGAACTCTAAATCATCTGTTATCCTATCATTTTGTTTTACTATTTACTATTTTATTATTTTTGTATAAACTTTTGACTATTTTAAAATCTTTTTCAGGCCATGAAGACAAAACTGTGTTGGAAACTGGCACATGGTAACTCTCTTGAGTTGTCCATCTTGGAGGTAGGACAAATCATGCTTGTCCTCTTTTTCAAAATTACAAGTTTTGTTCTGTAGCTCTTTAGTGAATAATGTGGAGGCAGGATTAATGGACTTAACCTGGAAAATAAAGAATAGCATATTCAATATTTACATCAAAATCATAATAGAATGGGCATGTACATATCATATTTTGTATAGTGCTATCATAGCAAGATGGCATAATGTCCCATAACCAGAGACACTTCCAGTGTACATTCCACCATAGCCTAGCAAAGCAACACAGTTAAAACAAACACATGTATACATACAGTACACACTAGCATTGGAACAGCTTACTGGGAGCACAGTACTTTTAAAATAACTGCAGTGTTTACCTGATGTTATGATTACTACCTTTCATCATTATTATTATTAATTTCTTAGCAGACGCCCTTATCCAGGGTGACTTACAATTGTTACAAGATATAACATTATTTTTACATACAATTACATTACTTTTTACACATTATTTTTTACATACAATTACCAATTTATACAGTTGGGTTTTTACTGGAGCAATCTAGGTAAAGTACCTTGCACAAGGGTACAGCAGCAGTGTCCCCCACCTGGGATTGAACCCATAACCCTTTGGTCAAGAGTCCAGAGTCCAGAGACCTAACCACTACTCCACACTGTAATGTGTTTAGTTAGTGTAAGGTATAGCAAAACATCCTTAAAGTTATTTTTTTAACTAACATTAAAACCTAAAAATTGGTATAGCTATAATTAGACAATGTGACCCAAGCTACCAGGATGCAGCAGTTTCTATACAGTTTTGTATTAGAATTCCTTGCATATCCTGAATTTTTAAAAAAAATAATAAAAGTTTATCAGTACCACAAAAAGGAGGACTAGTAATAACAATTTTTAACCTTGCAGATTTATAAACTCCATTTTTCATTTTATTTTTACAGCACAATCAATCATATACATTACAACAATAGAGAATTTAAGAAGAAAGAAGGCATTTCAATATTATTTATCTTATGAATGAATGGGACATCCAGCCCTTTCTGGTTGTATGAACTGTCTTGATCAGTTCCTAAGCCATATGTGCACAAACAGTAAATTAATTATGATTATATTCAATCTAGACAGAAATACAATGTATTATGTAAAACTGTAATGTAATTCAATGATATGTGTGTTTATTTAAATACTGTGTGGCTACTTTTATTTCATTTACACTTTAACAGTGTCACACCTTATCCTACTATTGCTAATCACACATAAGAACATAATAAATCAAGCATGAGAAAAGGACATTCGGTCCACCTATGTGTGCTTGCTTTGGTGCAATCATGGTCCATTAACACTCAAGAGAGTAGGGGAATTGAAACCTCTGGGAATTCGTGGTTAGACTGACCGCCCTTCCTCCAGGCGGCTAGCTAAAAGTCTTATTGAGAGTTATACATATTGTTCATGACAGCATCCAGTCTTTTCTTGAAGGATCTGATAGTCTCTGCTTCAACAACTTGTCCGACAGCCTGTTCCAATGGTTCACCACCCTTTCTGTGAAAAAGCTCCTTCTCCCCTTGGTTCTGTGTGCAGTTTGTTCTGCTCCAGAGGAGGGTGAGACTAGGTGGGCATGAACCACTGTCAGGTATTTCTTTCAAATAAATTGTCAGGTTGTGGAGGAAAATAACACAACAGGTGTGTTTGTCGTCTATGTTATGCTGGTTCCTGTCATGTTAATTGCAAGTTGTTATGACAACATGATCTTGTCATTTACAGTACAGCCTACACAGATGAACCAAAAGAATATCATTGAATAAATTATTTCAACATTTCTATATAGGGATGGTGCTTTACATAGATCTTATTTGTGAACATAACATATTCACCATTTTGGAATGTCAATTTAAAACAAAATAAAAAATGTAAATCCTAAAAAATAAGTTACATAGGGCAAGAATTTCAAAAATCAGTGCTATTGTATCAAACTTGTGGTATAGTAACAAGAGCTTTAGTAAAATTTTTAAATGAAATGTGTTTATTAATCAATCCATTAAAGCTTTGAAATTGAGTGGATGATGTTGTTAATGAACACATTTCTCGTTAAAGAGCTTAATTGTTGCAGGTCACGTACATCACTTCCTGTCTCAGCGACTAAATAAGGGGAACTCGTTTAGCAGAATGCATGTTAACGAGATGAAGAAAAATAATTTGTAAACGTCATTTAAAATTGTGTATTTTGTCATGCAGAATGTACATTTATTTAGATAACTTCACATATAAAACGCTGATTTACGATATTTGGCTTGTGGGTAAAAATCGGACGGCACATTAAAAAATAGCTTTTATTATTTATATTTTGGATGGGGCAGGGGGTAAGCCATCTATGTCTATTGGTTGGAATTTTTTTTCTTATGTTGACATCTACTTATGTATGTATTTTCGTATGTATGATTGTTGGCTGTAAATAAATACGTTTGAAGTGTCATTTGTGTTTGTAGTTGTTAGTTATTATACATGTATACCATGTATGGTTTACTTAATTTTATATTTATTAAGCTTTTAAAATTACGATAGAACTCCCTAACCCAATACACAATTTGTTAGAAATACATTTAGGCAAAATCCATGTCAATGATCTTGATCACATTAGGTATTCCATTGGTTTGTATACAATCATGTCTGTGGTGATATCTTTTGAAAACAAGCCAGTCCCATATTGCACTTTTTAACTACTGTAAAACAGGATTTTTTTGCGTCAAACTTCATTTCGCTAATGGCCTTCAAGATCCATTTTTGCTGCAATAAATGTTTGCGCTTCCTTTTCTTTTAATGTACTGCACATGTATGAATAATATATTTCACGGCACATTAATTTTGCAGATTTTTAATAAATGTGAAATTAGCAAACATTTCTTGCTCGCGAAATTTTCTTGTTTACAGTATTACAGAATACTTAACAACTGCTATTAGAACCATGCTGCATGATTTGTTTATTATTCACAGGCTACCTGTTAGAGTTTAGCAAAGATTGAAAAAATATTAGAGAGGCCCCGCTGTTTGCTAAGGCCCAATCATATAGAAGAGGGGTCCCCACCATTGGGGGACCAGACACACAGGGGAGATCCCCTGCACATAAATAGAGGCTTGAAAACCTGAAAGGAAGGAAGAAAAGGGGAACTCTGGCTTGGAGAGCTGCCCTCAATGAGGTGAATTATAGACTTCCAAGGCTGGGATGGAGATGCACCCCCAGAGAACCTGAAACGAGAAGAGATCCCATGTTATGAAGGGAGAGATCCTACAGCGAGGTTTAGCAAGAATAACTTTAGCTCTTCAGATTGCGAGGGTAGTGATAGATCATGAGATGCTAAAAGGTTGGGTTTGGCCGGGGGTCCCCTCTGACTCGTGGAGAACCCTCCTGCAGAGGTAAAGGAAACAGAGCTTAACCAGAGGTTGGAGAAAGTGAGATCACTAACCCGCCAAAGAATGGACCCCCGGCTCCCCACTAAAGACTCCTATATGTGCAGACAAACAAGAGAACCGCCAATGCATATACAAAGAAAGAAAGAAAGAAAGAAAGAAAGAAAGAAAGAAAGAAAAGAAAGAAAGAAAACATTTTAACACAACAAAGAAGGTTAGTAACTGGCTCCCTACTGACTATGTGAAGACCCTCCGCTCAGTGGAAAGGAAAAAAAAAACCTTTTTAGGGGAAAACCTTTGGTGGCCCAGGCGGAGTTGTCCCCACTCCAGACATGCTAGCAATAGACTAGCAGAAGATATATCAGATGGGGAAGAAAGTATGTATGATTCAACTGCTGATGAGGTCTAGCATCCCATATTTTTAATTAGATGCTGCTTAATCTTTGATTTTGCTGCTGATGTGGCTGCCTTGATTCTGAATGAATGAGGAGTATAGAATTGAGGGGGAAGTCCTGCTCTGTAAACTAACGCAGACAGATGAGATGTCAACCAATGTCTGGATATAACAGTCCAGCTTGTATTGATGGACAGGGGGTCAGAATTTGAAATAGGTTTGCGTTGTGCGATATATTTCTACATGGAAGCATATGGGCATAGAGGAGAGTCAATTTTTGATAGCTGAATAAACTGACCTTGCCAAAGCTGATCTGTTTTGGAAATGTGCAGTAAGAGGATAAAGTGTGACTCTAGGATGAGCGTGAGATCGCTGCAGTGAATACCTATCATAGGAAAACTGTCAATAGAAGGAACTGCATATTCTGAGCATCTTAGAAAAAACAAAAAAAGCAATTAGACATATAGTTTCCATTGTTAAGTCATCAAATGCAGAGAAGCAGCCTTGATGGAGAATTAAAATCAAATTGTTCAGAATATCTATAGAGCTAGGCAGGCAAGAAGGAGAAGCAGTCGGAGAGGTCTTAGAGATTCTTCGCAGGAGGGGACGGACAGCTGGTAATGAAAGGAGAGTTGGGGAGGTAATGGACATCAAGCGAAATTGGTATTGTATTCCTGAAAGATAGGATTTGTTTGTAGCGGGGTCCTTTGCATGTACTATAAAAGCCATAATCCAGTCCTGGTTGAATGGGGTCGGATTAATCCTGCTTTGAGAGCAGAAAGTCAAATAGATGGTCCAGCTGGTGGAATAAGAAGATCTGGTGGAAAGAGTGAGTGCTGCAGCTTTGTACTCTTGCGCTGTATTGAGTAGTCTGCTGATAGTTGGGTTCAGTTGAAAATTAGCTGGTTGAACTGAGGTGTCACTGCTGGAGTTAGCAGAGCTGTAGGGACCAGACTGTGAAATCTGGAAATCTGTAAACGAGAAAGTTCATTAGTTGCATTAATATCTTTATGCTGAAAGAAATTAGCTAGGGGTCTTGCAATCCACTTAGGTTCAGAATCAAAATGAAAAAAACACAAGTGTGGCGGAGTGTCCCACCCCTATATATTTATTTATTATTATTTATATTATTGTTTGCAGCGCGGATAACAGCGCCGCGTATTTGTTATTGTTTTTATATTTAAAAACCTCGTGAGGATGCGTGGCTGATCAGCTACTGATTATTTAACTAGCTGACAGTCACGCATCCTTACTAAACTTGTGCAGACTGTGGCCGAGGGGTAATAAGATAATTAACAGCTAGTTAACCCCTCGGCCAGAGTATAAGAACCGGCAGCTGTCCGTGCTGCGAGGTTGAGTGTACAGAGGAGAGTACTGGGAGCAGAGAGAGTGAGGAGAGAGCAAACAGTTAAGAACAATTGCTATATGTAAATATACTTGTTTCTGTTTATTTGTTTGGCCAACGTGCCCTTTTGTTTTGTAGCGTTTTGTTGTTTGTTTGAATCTTTTGTTTTGTATTATTATTTATTAAATACGCTGACCGCCGTTGCGTTCAGCTTCACCCGCCCATCCATTGTTTTGGTTCTGGTACTTCCTGGTCCGTGACGTCACCACACCTCGCCACTGCAAGCCATCCTGCCACAACAAGACAGAAGTATAGGGTGTGACTAATGGTTTCAATAGGAAGCAGATTTGATTGATGAGAGGAGATCAAAGGGTAGGGAGGAGCCCAGCTCCCAACCCCCAACCACACTTAATAGGTTAACATTTAATAGCATTATAATTAAATTATACCAAATCATGTTTTTGTTTACAATGAAAAGGAAAACATAATACATGTTTTTGCTGAGAAAGGTTCCCTTTATTGTAAATAAAAAATGTGATTTGGTATAATTTAATGATAACGCTATTAATAATAAATGAATCATGATTATAGCAGCAGTTTATATTCTGAAAATATTTAATCTAATAGTTCAAAAGTACAATGTGGGGCTGTCAGGTTTTGTTTTCAGGAAATATCGGCACGGACATTATACACAAACCAATGGAATACCGTGTATGTATTGTAATAAAACTTCACCACTTTTGGTTCTTTGCCCCTTTAAAAATAGACCTAGGACACAGAAATTGAGTTTTTTAAAGCGCTTTTGCACTATTTTTTTTAATAATCACCAAAAACAAAATAAACAAAACAAATATCTAGCTCTTTCTTGAGCACTAACTAAACACAACACGGGAACTTAACTATAAAACAGGACAGCTAAGCTGTTTACCTGTAACACAAAAACAAAATATTCAAACAAAACAAAACCATACAGGTTTACACAACCTTCTCATACACTTGTGCACACTAACAAGCAGGCTCTCCACACAGCAGCCCCAAACAGACTGGCTGCTTCCTTTAAATACCCTGCACCTGGCTCTAATTTACAATGATAGCCAGGTGCAGGGGATAATTACTAATAACACAATTAACAAAATAATTAAACGATTAAAGAAATGAAGGCTTTTCAGCCTGAGACTTTCTGGGAGATGTAGTCCTTTTCTCCCCATGACTACACTTTCTCACAGTATGTATGTATGTATGTATGTATGTATGTATGTATGTATGTATGTATGTATGTATGTATGTATAGTGGCTCTCAAAAGTATTCACCCCCCTTGGACTTTTCCACATTTTATTGTGTTACAACATGGAATCAAAATGGATTTAATTAGGAGTTTTTGCCACTGATCAACACAAAAAAGTCCATAATGTCAAAGTGAAAAATTAAATCTACAAATTGTTCTAAATTAATTACAAATATAAAACAGAAAATAATTGATTGCATAAGTATTCACCCCCTTTCCTATGACACACCTAAATAAGCTCTGGTGCAACCAATTCTCTTTAGAAGTCACATAATTAGTTGAATGGAGTCCACCTGTGTGCAATTAAGGTGTTTCACATGATTTCAGGTTAAATACATCTGTCTCTGGGAGGTCCCACAGTTGGTTAGTACATTTCCTAACAAAAACTATTCCCGGAATAAGGTTCTTCAAAAGCACCAATCAGGGGTAGGATATAAGAACATTTCCAAGGCATTGAATATCCCCCGGAGCACAGTAAATTCCATTATTAAGAAATGGAGAGAATATGGCACAACTGTGAATCTGTCTAGAACAGTCCATCCTCAAAAACTTATTTTCAAAGTATCCGGGCGAGAAAGGCACTAGTCAGGGAGGCCAAGACAGAGGCCTATGGCAACTCTAAAGGAGTTACAGTCTTCCACGGCTGAGCTGGGAGACGCTGTGCATGCGGCAACAATAGCCCGGGTGCTTCACAAAACTGGCCTTTATGGGAGAGTGGCAAAAAGAAAGCCATTGTTGAAAAAAACTCACATCAAATCTCGGCTAGAGTTTGCCAGAAGGCATGTGGGAGACTCTGAGACCAAGTGGAAGAAGATTCTATTGTCTGATGAGACCAAAATAGAGCTTTTTGGCCTCAACGCTAAGCGCTATGTTTGGCACAAGCCTAACACCGCACATCATCCTGAGAACACCATCCCTACTGTGAAGCATGGTGGTGGCAGCATCATGCTATGGGGATGCTTCTCTGCGTCAGGTCCTGGAAAGCTCGTGAAGATAACCTTTTCGCCTATTGATTCGCCCCATTGCATCCATGCATCCCTTCCTGCAATTTCATCGGACAGTGTGTTCCGGGCTTAAGGTTACAAATTGTTAAAACAAGTGAACAAATCCCATTCATAACCACAAGTATATAAAAGTCTAAATATTTCCATAACTACAAATATTGAATTATCTAGGTAGTCTCTGTATCGTCTGCATCACAGACACGATCTGTTAAATTTCTGTTTCAAGGTGAGTTATTATTATTATTATTTATTTCTTAGCAGACACCCTTATCCAGGGCAACTTACAATTGTTACAAGAGATCACATAATACATTATTTCACATTATAGAGATATCACATTATTTTACATACAATTAACCATTTATACAGTTGGGTTTTTACTGGAGCAATGTAGATAAAGTACCTTGCTTAAAGGTACAACAGCAGTGTCTCCCACTGGGGATTGAACCCACAATCCTCCGGTCAAGAGTCCAGAGCCCTAACCACTACTCCACACTCTTTCAATAATTAAAACCCTCCTTTCCAACTGCAAATAAACTCCTGATAAATTATGACAAAATGGATTTGCTTTTAAATTCCCACGCAAACAAAAGAAATGGTCGTAAGAAGCCCTGCTCATTAAGATATTAACATTATTTTGTAAATCCACATAATTTTGGAAATCACGTCAGCATGATTATTTAATAACGAGATAGGCATAACGACCGCTTGATAATGTCAAAATCAGTGCTACATACCGATTTGTTGATAAACACTGGAGTTATCATTTACAACCTTTTGAAATATCCTGCCCATAAATCTTGAGGTGTCATTGAGGTTACAGCTGCTCATTTCTGTTCTGTTCCATTCATTATTATGGGTGCTCAGCCCTGACACTACACTCAGCCGTACCCACTGGGTTTAGCTTAAACACTGTTTCCCAAAGTAACCCCTTGACACCCAAGGCTGACCCACATTTATAGCCCTCGCAGCATGCTAATCTCAACTAATACCCACTGAACCCGAGGTGCCCTAAACACAGCCCATGATGGCATTGCTGCCTTACACCCGACCAGGGGCACGTCCCTGCCAGTCCTAATGGACCTGTCAAACCTGCATCCACGGGACTGCCTCCTACAGTAATATCAGCTGGTGTTATCTTATCCAGTCCTAATGGATCTGTCAAACCTGCATCCCCGGGACTGCCTGCTACAGTAATATCAGCTGGTGTTCTCTTATCCAGTCCTAATGGATCTGTCAAATCTGCATCCCTGGGACTGCCTGCTACAGTAATATCAGCTGGTGTTATCTTATCCAGTCCTAATGGATCTGTCAAACCTGCATCCCCGGGACTGCCTGCTACAGTAATATCAGATGGTGTTCTCTTATCCAGTCCTAATGGATCTGTCAAACTTGCATCCCCGGGACTGCCTGCTACAGTAATATCAGCTGGTGTTATCTTATCCAGTCCTGATGGATCTGTCAAACCTGTATCCCCGGGACTGCCTGCTACAGTAATATCAGCTGGTGTTATCTTATCCAGTCCTAATGGATCTGTCAAACCTGCATCCCCGGGACTGCCTGCTACAGTAATATCAGCTGGTGTTATCTTACCAAGTCCTAATGGATCTGTCAAACCTGCATCCCCGGGACTGCCTGCTACAGTAATATCAGCTGGTGTTCTCTTATCCAGTCCTAATGGATCTGTCAAACCTGCATCCCCGGGACTGCCTGCTACAGTAATATCAGCTGGTGTTATCTTAGCACAGGTGGAAGGCTTTGTGAATATTGCCTGGGGTTCTGTGTAGTAAACTGTACTGACAACTGTGGCAGTGGCGCTTTCTCTGTGCCTATAGCTACAAGACCCTATGCATCAAGGTTATGTGTTATTTCATTACAAATAAACTTAGTTAAATAAAATAGTTAAAGTTTAAGCTTGAAGCCACAAAAGTTAGGAAATGCCATACAACCTATAACTGAGCTGCATCCAGGTGAAGCTTTTAGCAGAGCTACTGAGATGTGATGGCCAGAGCAGCATGCAATGATAAGGGGAGCAGTGAACATGGCAAAGCTAAGAACATTCATTACTGGACATTTTCAGTGGAATCCCATTGTACATCTTCACACGCTTCCATGCATATATAAAATGCTTCCTTACAATACTGTAATTGAAATACTTGATGGCAACAAGACCATTGATGTGGGTTCATCCTTGAACAAAGCATAAGTCCTTCCCTTGGGCATGGCATTTATTTTAAGACACAAGAGTTGGGATGCAAGATTTGCTGAGAATGCTAAATACTATTGTGCCTGACTGTTCATTGACCAAACATTTTCTAGATAAGACCTTATTTTCATTACTACCACAGGCAGAAGCTCATTGCTACTGTTGTACATGTAGGAAATCCCTGGGCTTACAGAGACCTTTAATGTGCCCTGACTGAGGGGAAGGAGTGCTACAAAAAGATAGACACGGCAGTTACTTCTTGGTTATGCCATTGCAAACACAATTGAAAAGTCTCATAGAAAATCAAAACATATCTAGTTTAATTAATAAGAGTAAAAGTCAAGAGGATCTGTATTGTGATATATGTCTCATGGAGAAATATACAGGGATTTCCAGAAATTCATAGCAGCCAATGAGAATTTGCCATTGTCTGTGAATTGTGATGGTGTTCCTGAGTTTACTTCATCAGACTACTGCATATGGCCGGTGCTTTGTACAATAAATGAACTGACACACGAAGAAAGATCAAAGTATATGTTGTTGCAAGCTCTGTGGTTCGGAAGATGTAAACCTAAGTCAGACACATATCTAGAACCATTGGTTGGGGGCATTCTGAGTTTATATTTAGTTTATATAGTATGGATTGTCCTGTATTGATAGCAATGGTGTTGAACACAGAACAAGAGCAGCATTAAAACGTTTTGTTTGTGATGCAGTTGCATGAGCAGTGTTGCAGAATGTCAAACAATGTAATGGATTGTTTGGGTGTGGTTCCTGTGAGCATGAAGGAACTGTAATAGCCAAGGGCAGTGGGCGTGTACATATCCAATGAAAACTTGCCAAATAGGAGAACTTATGAGAAAACGGTTAGAAATGCTGAAGTTGCTTTAGAAAAAGGAAGTGCTGAGCATGGTGTTAAATGAGCTAGCAAAAGCATGTTGTTGCCATCATCGGATATCATCAGGGGGTTTGTGCTAAACTATACTGCAGTACTGCTAGGTGTGGTTGGGCAGTTTACTAATTTATGGCTAAACTCGTGCAACCACTCTAAAGAGTTCCACATATCAGATGTAGAAAAACTGGATAATGTAATTCTGAACTAAACCCTGCAATAGAAGATGTTCCTTGGAAACAAGGGAGTATGGAAAGCCTCAGAGCGGCGTGCCTTCTTGCTGCTGTATTCTCCAAATTTCAAGCACTGGTTCATATTAGTCAATGGAATGAATTTGCTTCTTTCTGACGCAATCACTCAGGGTGACTTCCACAAGGCTAAATTGTGCTTTCTGAAATTCTGCACATTAATACCAAAATGGTATGGAATAGAGAGCTGCTCATACAATGTACACCTTCTTACACATTTATCTGAATCTGCTCAAGGCTGTGGCCCACTGTGGGCTACTTCTGCATTTGTGTATGAAGATGCATGTGGTAAACTCGATCTGTTCATGGAACAAGATCAGTACCAGAGCAGATTTTTCACTTATTTTTTGCCCGACAAATGTTGTCGCATTTTGCTGCAAAGCACTTGCAGAATGATAATCTTACTGTACAGCAAACTTTTGGTAAATAGACTGAATCTTGTTTACCTGCACAAACAGCTAGCTGGTTTTCTGACTGTTGCATTTTCTTTGGCTGTCCGGTTGATCGTAATCAGAGTCTTGAAGAAACCATTGCAGTCGAAAATGTATTAGGTGATGCAATTGCAACTAGATGAGGAACATTTTACAACAAAGTCCATTTTAAAGGAAAGATTTACACAACAGAGGAGTATTCATCCAGATTTCAAATAGACAATTCAGGGGGGGTTCTTCACAATGGCAAGGCAGGTGTTATCAATAAGATAAAATGTTTAAAATGTTTATATTGTTCAATTGATTGCCAATGTGTAGAAATGCATATATTATTTATTAAATTACATGTCGTCCTCAAAAAAGCATGCCTGATGATTTTATTGGGAGGAATTTGATGACAGCATTTCAAAAAGTAAAAAAAAAGTCAGGAAGATATATTGTCCACAGAATTGAATCAATTACCGGCAGTGGTGAAATTGGAAAAAAATCATTGGGGGAACCATAGGTGGATGTTTATTGCCGAGTGAAGTGAAAATGCTAGGGGTCGAGACACCCCAATTTAAGGTTTGTGAAGTGCTTATAAGAGAAGATTCAGAGGTACTTCTTTATACAATACGAAGCAATGAAAAGTTTAAAGCTAATGTAGCAATTAAGAAAAATGTAAAATAATAATTTTGTTTGAAATTTTTACTTTAATATAGAAGAATTATAGAAAAAAAACATCATAGTTTCTGTTATACAAATACAGCTGATCAAAATGCTTAGCATTTTCACTTGTTAAACAAGGCAGTCTAAAATACCGTTTTCAGATTGCAGTCTCGTTTGAAGGCATGACTTGAATCCCAAGTTGTTCTTTTTTTTTTTTTTTTATTTAGTAGTCGCCAATTGTTTTTTTATCATTTTCTCCCCAATTTGGAATACCCAATTATTTTTAGGCTCAGCTCACCGCTTCCACCCCTGTGCTGACTCGGGAGCAGTGATAATGAACACATACTGTCCTCTGAAGTGTGTGCCATCAGCCAACCGCTTCATTTACACACTGCAGGCCCACCATGCATCCACCTCAGAGCTACAGCATATGAGGACAATGCAGCTTTGGGCAGCTTACAGGCAAACCCGCAGGTGCCTGGCCAGACCACAGCGGTCGCTGGTGCGCGGTGAACCGATGACACCCTGGCCGACCTAAGCCCCCCTCCCCCGGGCGGCGCTCGGCCAATTGTGCACCGCCCCCTGGCAGCTCCCATCCACGGTCGGCAGTGGAATAGCCTGGACTCAAACCGGCGACCTCCAGGCTATAGGGCGTATCCTGCACTCCATGCGGAGCGTCTTTACCGGATGTGCCACTCGGGAGCCCACCAAAGTTTTTCTTTTTAATATTTAAAACATACAAATTAATAATTAAAACAAATGTAACAAAGTGCCAGGCAGTGTGTGTTATAGAACTGTACACTTGCCAGTCAGTTCGAATTGTCCTGTCTGTCGCATTAACGGAGAGACCAGATACCCTTGGTGTCAATTTCCTTTTTATGCTTCCTCTCCTTGCAAGCTTTGTGTTCTGCACTCCTTTTTCCAAGAGAACAAGGTATACAGTAATTTGTGCTTCATTAACTTTGTACCAGATGTCGAATAGCCAGAGAAAGACTAGTGAAGCCATAAATTAACCTCATACTTAATACTCATATAACCTAGACATCGGTATTAAACAATAAACTCAGTTAAACATATTACATCAGAAAGTATTGTTTCCATACTGCCCCGATTCAATTATTGTAACAATAGTAATAACAGTAATAATACAACTTTATTTATTTAGTTATTTATTTATTTATTTATACCGGCTTTAGACTTTTGCTATGAGTAGTATATAATATATATATATATATATATATATATATATATATATATATATATATATATATATATATATTTTTTTTTTTTCAGTTAAGGCCAATTGATTATTGTCATCAATCAATCAATCAATCTTTATTTTATATAGCGCCTTTCATAGTGGACCACCATCACAAAACGCTTTACAAGATACAGTAAAAATCAATGCATAATACATTAAAGGGTACATACAGACCTTTTTTATTTTATTGTGTAACATGTTCCCATGTGCCGCTACAACTGCTTACGTAAGGTGTGTGTATTGTTTTAATTATTATTGTTTTTTTACATTTTGACCACTTTTTAAAACTTTTAAATTGCATTCACTGCCTCAAGATGGCTTCACATGTACCCACATGGACCTCTCAGAACTACATTTCCCATCATCCTCTTGCTCACTGATAAATCCATCTCAGTTACATGGATGACAAGCAGGCCAGAGTCAGAGGACCTCAGCTTGCTGGCAGGGACATAGCAGGTCAGCAGGTTGAAGAGGTACTCAGGAATTGTGTGATGAAGGGCATTGTAGGTGAGCAGGAGAGTTTTGAAAATGATCCTGAACTTATAGGTAGCCAGTGCAGCTGGGCAAGACGGGGGTGATGTGTTCACGTTTTTTACATCTGATAAGGATCCTGGTGGCGGAATTCCGAACTAGCTGCAGTTGGTTGATGGCGCATGCCGGGAGACCACCATAGAGAGAGTTGTAGTAGTCGAGTTGAGAGGAGACAAATGCATGGCAGAGTATCTCCGCATGCGGGATGGAAAGGTAGGGGCGGACTTTGGAGATGTTTCAAAGGTGTTAGAAGGAAGATTTGACCACAGAGGAGATGCGGGCATCAAAGGAGCGGTTGCTTTCCAGAAGTACATCAAGGCTTCGTAGAGTGGGGGAAGGCAGCAGCAGACATTCTTAAGATTCATAACTTCCTTATTTTCATGAATGTTCTACAGCTGTCTGAGATACATCTTTATTTCAGATTTTACTTTAACACAAATGAATTACTATTAGAGTTTACCCACCTTGTGGCAGGGTAGAAAAGTGTTTATAAGTGACGGGAGACTGTATTATTATTTAAAAGAATGGATTGTTTGGGAACGGGTGAATTTGTGTGTGTATTTAAGAAATGAATGGTGTTGTGTTTATTTAAAACAAGTATGTTTTGATATGATTTGAATGTATTTTGTATTTATTTAAAATTGTTTGTCAGCATGGATGGGGAAGCCCCATCCCACAAACCTCGTGTAGAACGTGATCTCCTAAATTGATTGAGTGTTAATTCAGAGATGGTCACAAGTATATAAGCCTGCAGCTTTTGTTGTTCTATTATTTGTTTATTTAGCAGACGCCTTTATCCAAGGCGACTTACAGAGACTAGGGTGTGTGAACTATGCATCAACTACAGAGTCACTTACAACTACGTCTCACCCGAGCACAAGGAGGTTAAGTGACTTGCTCAAGGTCACACAATGAGTCAGTGGCTGAGGTGGGATTTGAACCGGGGACCTCCTGGTTACAAGCCCATTTCTTTAACCACTGGACCACACAGCCTCCTGTTCTGGGTGGGTGTTCCGTGGAGAGAACAAGAGCAAGCAGAGAAGATCTAAAATTAATGTACAGAATAATAGATCCTGTGAGAACATGTTTTACCTCACAATATATGTACACATTTGCAACAAATTTGATTTTTAAATTAAGAATGACAGGAAAAACACGGGATAAAACTATAATTGTGCACAATGCATGTCTACAATTATTTCCGGAACACCGTCCGGGTCTGATTTTCACTCCTACCACGGCGTTCAGGCACGTTCCATCCCAATTCCACCACTTTCCAGTAAAGGGATGGTAGTAGAGCATGGAAATGCAACATTCACTCTGTTCAGACTTCCAAAGTTTGAATATGATTGAGATATGCTAACTGAAGCTCAAGATTAGTGTTCCAGAAGACATAATTTGTGTTGCCTGTTTGGTAATACAAATGCCAAATAGCACTTCATTTTGTGGTATGTTTTGTGTCAAAGGAGTATTGGAATATCCCCTTATTTTTATTAGAATTGTATATACATGTAAATGAGGTACTTTTATCCACAGTTCCAATGTCTCTCAATTTTCAAGCCCATTTTGTAAATCCAAAAAACACATGTGTTGGTGACAAATGCTAGAATAAAAGTTGCTACATTTAAAAAATCTATAAACACGTGAAATTGTAACAACAGGAAAGCGTAATCAATCAGACTGTGGAGTGCGTCTCATCTGATCTGAAACCCCCGAACTACACGTCTGAACCTTCATTATGTCCTGGCATTTTTATCTGTTCACGTGAGCTGCGATATTTTCCCTCGGGCAGTATTTGTGCATTGGTTATTAAAAACCAGACATTATTGGTAAAAATGTGACTTTAGCTTAAAGTTGGGATGGGCGATCGTTCAAACCGGAGGGTTGACGCAGCAGAATCCGGTACATCTGTAACTGTAAACAAGATGGCACTGGCCTTTTAAATTCAGTTTCCATGATTTTACATATGATTTATCTTAAACTTATATGTCTGTAGTTCCCAGAGTCAAATATACCTCACTTTTTAAATGTAACAACAACATTGCCAACTCTCCAGTCCAGGGGTATGACTCCTTTATTTATAGATTTGTTGAATATATAACATATTGGTTTAAAAATCTGTTCTCCAGTTTCCCTGAGGACCCCTGGACAGATTCCATCAGGCCCTGGGAATTTGTTTATTTGAAGTGCTGCCAGCTCCCTTTAGTAATTCATTCTCTTCTATAATAAACTCTGATAATGATGTTTGTGTACATTCTGGTATATTGCATAAATGCTCCTTTGCAAATACTTGTATGAAATATTAATTAAGTACATCTGCGATTTGGTTGTCTTTAGTTGTTAAATTACCACTGGTGTTACGTAGACTACTGACTTCCTCTTTTGGATTAAGTTTACTATCTACCGCTACTTGTCTCTCTAATTCCATCTTCACTCTCCTATTTTTTTATGCTTGCATATAAGTTTTCATTTATAACAGATCCCCACTATTAAACCTTTAGATTTGATTTCATTTAATTGAATCCATATTTATTCATTGTATTTGCCATTACTTTCCAGTATTTCCCATTCTAAGTCATTTTTAATGTATATTGCAACCTCTCCCCCCTTTTATCATGTCTATCTTTCCTATCTTTCCATGTTGAACTCGTCTCCATCGTTTGGAGTTAACCAGGATTCCGTTATTCCTATAACGCTTCATTCTAGAAATGTATTTTTAATGCTTCTTGCATTTAAATATAGACATTCAAGTTTATGGCAACAATTTGGTGGCACTTTATTTGTTTTATTCTTGTTCCCCTCTACATCGTTTCCAATCCTGTTTTTGATTATTTTATTTGTTGTTTGCTGTGTAATTTGTAGTGTAGCTCCCCCTGGCTCTAGCCTCCCTGTCCCCAAGTCCCTAGTTTAAACTCCGCCTCATTACTCTGTTAACTGTCTCACCCAGTGCACTGGATCCCCTCCTGTTCAGGTGCTGCCCATCCCACCTGTACACCACTCCCTGTCGAGAAGGTTCTGGTTGTAAGCCTCAGTGGCACCCATTGTCACCTACTGTCAGGAGCACACAGAACACACATTTAGGAGTAGGACTATTCATTGGATGTACATTTTTCAAAATAACATACAGAATGATTTTCAACGGGCACACCACCTTCAGTACCATTATGTCAAGTGTTCAAAGTGTCCACCGTGTACAGTCTAAGAAATTTTACCAACGAGAGGAGGCCAGTCAGCCCATCTAAGCTCATCTGGTTGCTAGTAGTGGATTCATCTCAAAACTTTGTCAAGCTGGGTCTGTAAAGGTTGATGAGTGGCTGGTGTGATGTCAGGGAACAGTCTTGAAGCAGAAATAGGGTTTCAATCCCAAAATGTGCATTGAAACAGAACTTTGAATAGCAGTACAAACAAAAACAGAACACATGACAAAAGCGATGTATAGAAGTTCACAACTGAAGCTGGGTATTTCCATAACAAAACACATGACAAAAGCGATGTACAGAAATTCACCACTGAATCTGGGTATTTCCATAACAGAACACATGACAAACGCTATGTACAGAAGTTCACCACTGAATCTGGGTATTTCCATAACAGAACACATGACAACAACTATTTACAGAAGTTCACCACTGAATCTGGGGTATTTCCCATCAGTAATCAGCAGATACTGAGAACTTACATCTATCTGTACTGCACTTAAAGTATTGGTTAGGACTAACTATGTCATCTCCTTTCAAGATTGTGAAGACTTCAATCATGCCATAAACGCACAGTTCTTTGTGAAAACATATATTATATCTCTCCACTCAGTTTCAATACAGTTACAGATTACGCCCCTGTGAAGTGGATGAAAGACACCGATGCTGACATCACGAGGGGGTACCTGGCCCTGTAGCACAACACCTTCAGGGTTCTCCACTGTGCAGGGAAACTGCAGCACAACACAGATTATTTTTCTCTCGGGAAGGTGCAGGGCTTTAGGGCGTTTGAATGGACTGGTGGTGCCATTGTAAGGAAAGGGTATGTAACAGGGAGAATGTACAGAGGTAGCCACGGCCAGCTATTCACCTGTCATGAGACTGTCGCAGAGCGATAACGTAAAAATGTCACAGCTTGGCAATCCTGGTTTTTTCTGGCAAAAGAAAGCAGCAAATGCATTATACAGAACAGCAGGCTGGCAGAACCTGGCAGGTTGGGTCCACTGCACAGCGATGAGGAGAACCTAGCAGGTAGGGTCCACTGTACAGTGATGAGGAGAAACAGTCTCTGGCAGTTTTGCCTCCCTAACCAACAGGAGCAGCAGAGTGCTTTCTATTTGTAATGTTGTGATCAGTTATTAGTGGGGCTTGCAAAGCAAGAGTCCCCACTTTAAATCTTCAACGTTCTTTTTCTTATTATTATTCTTTGGCACGTGAGGAGTACTCTTACACTGTTTAAGCTACAAACGCCGTTCAAACTTTAAAACGTGTAGACCGGTCTGGAATAGTGTGCTTGTATACAACTTTTTGATATCTTTTATACTTTTTAAACTATTAAGCTTTTTGTCCTTTTTTTGTCCATCTTCATTCACTTTAATGGGACTTTTTTCAACATTCTAAAGCTCCCCACTGTTTAAAAACTGCCAGACTTCCAACATTCTATTTACTGTAAACGATGTAACTTTTGACACAAATCAGCTACTTTGACCACTTTCCCAACAAGTAAGACAAAAAGTTAGAGCATATGGAATTTTCCTCTACTTCTCTGCTATTCAAATCTGAAATCAAAACATAAATAACTTTTACCAATCAAGAGGTACACCTGTTTTAGTAACCGCACCAACTATGTTTTCTGTGAACTTTTAGAAATAAATGCTGTTTTGACCACTTAGAAATAAATGCTGTTTTGACCACTTTCCCAACAAGTTAGACAAATACTTAGAGCAAACGAAATCTTCCTCTACTTCTCAGCTATTCAAATATAAGAGGTACAGCTGTTTTCGTAACCGCATCAAATTCTTTCAGTCGGCTACTTCCCACTGTTGAATTAACTGTCATAGAACTTTGAAATTTCAAATTCTAGCACATTCTAAGCATGAGACAATTAGTAAACAATGTGACTTTTGACACAAATCAACTACTTTCCCAATAAAGCAAGCCCCACAACTTTACTTGTAAAGTTACCATCTATTATTATTATTATTATTATTATTATTATTATTATTATTATTATTTTTTTATTATTATTATTGATTTCTTAGCAGGCACCCTTACCCAGGGTGACTTACAGTTGTATACAAAAAATACATATCAAGAATTACAGTACAATTAAGATACAAAATACAATGACTTCAGTCCTAATATGAGCAAATACAAAACATAGTACAATTTGATATAGGGGCAGTTCAAGAGCAGGTAACAGTGTTGATAATTACATCTTGGTTAGATACGAGTGTAGGTGAAATACAAAATACTACAGATTAGGTTAAGTGCAAAATTAAATACAGTAAAATAGGAAGCAGATAAGTGCAAGTTAAAGTGCATTAAGGGCAGAGTGCTATATTGTTCAGAAGGGAAGAGCTGAGTTTTACAGGCGTTGTCTGAAGAAGTGTGTCTTAAGGAGGCGCCGGAATGTGGTCAGGGACTGGGCAGTCCTGACATACATAGGAAGGTCGTTCCACCACTGAGGGGCAAGGGCGGAGAAGGAGCGGGCTCTGGAGGCAGGGTAGCATAGAGGAGGTACAGCTAGTCGGTGGGGGTGTAGGGAGAGATGAGGGTCTGGAGGTAGCTGGGTGCAGTCTGGTCAAGGCAATGTTAGGCAAGTACAAGAGTCTTGAACTGGATGCGAGCGGTGATCGGGAGCCAGTGGAGTGAGTGGAGCAGTGTAGTGTGGGAGAAGCGAGGCAGAGAGAACACCAGGCGGGCAGCGGAGTTCTGGATGAGCTGGAGCAGACGGGTGGTGGACGCAGGGAGGCCGGCCAGGAGGGAGTTGCAGAAGTCTAGGTGGGAGAGTACCAGGGCCTGGACCAGGAGTTGCGTGGAGTAGTTGATGAGGAAGGGTTGGATTCTTCGTATGCTTCTTGGGAAGAATCGGTAGGTGCGTGCTAGAGTGGAGATGTGCTGGGAGTAGGAGAGGCAGGGGCCCAGGGTTACTCTGAGGTTCTTGGCTGAGGGGAAGGGAGCAAATGTGGTAGATTCCAGAGGAATGGAGATAGAGAGATCAGAGGAGGTGGAGGAGGAGGAGGGAAAGAAAAGGAGGTCAGATTTAGAGAGGTTGAGTTTGATGTGATGTGAGTGCATCCAGGAGGAGATAGCAGACAGACAGGAAGAGATACGGGAGGGGAAGGTGGAGTCAGAGGGGGGAAGGAGTGGAAAATCTGAGCATCATCAGCATAGAAATGGTATGAGAAACCATAGGATGCTATGAGGGGGCCCAGGGAGCAGGTGTAGAGAGAGAACAGGAGGGGACCCAAGACTGACCCTTGGGGAACTCCTATTGAGAGAGGGCGAGGTGTGGAGGTGTTGAGGAGGGGGAAGATGAGGGGAAGAAAAGGAGGTCATATTTAGAGAGGTTGAGTTTGAGGTGATGCGAGTGCATCCAGGAGGAGAATGCAAACAGGTAGAGATATGAGGGGATTGTAGGGTCAGGGGGAGGAGAGGAAGATCTGAGCATCATCAGCATACCAGGCCAGAGCAGTGCCAGAGATTCCCAGGTCAGTGATTTCCATTACACGAGAGGTAGATGTTAAAACTTCATGCTGATTTGAACTCGGCTCTCGACAAGATAAGCACCAACTAAGATGTAGCTTTACAGTAAACTAATGTGATCCATCTGTGTCTCTATCCATTTGCGTTTCCTTCCATATGATGATGTAGATATCCTTCTGCCTGGTTGATGGCTGAAGTGTAATGCCGGCTCCAGGGATCAGCTTATTTTGCCTCCCTAGCACATCAACACACACAACGGCTGCGATGCTGGCTCCAGGGATCAACCACAGTGCGGCCTCCCCAGCGCATCAGCATGACAACCGTCTGGATTGAGCTAAGTAGGGTACATCTCTGGGGTCTTCAAGTGGGCACCTTCCATCCTCGGTGTGATTCTGGCATCCCCCTCCGTCTCCCACTCAACTCAGCCCAGCTTACTTACCCGTACATCAGCGTTTCTTTCTTTTATTGTGCTTGAGATCCCCAACCAGAATCTTTCCGTCTCAACCACAGCCAGTTGCTGCTCCTCTGAGTCGACAATCTCCCTCCCAACCTGTGAGGGCACGGTATAACAAGAACAGCGTGCCCCGGACTGGATGGTTTGACAGTTCATTCCAGGGTCAGTCGGAAGTCGGCCATCCAAAAAGGGGGCGATGCCACAATACTAGAAGTCAAGCGCTGTGTCAGTCATGGATTGGAGGAGACGTGATTGCACTCGCTACCAAGGGGTCGTGACTGAAGGTATATCAGGGGAGGAATGATCTGTTCCTTTGTTATTTGTTACGGAAAGACCTGTAAAGAACATACAAACAAAAAAGTACCGTGAGTGTTTTGTGTTGTCTTATCTGTCTGTTTAACTGTTGTTTTTTGTTATTCTAGACAGCTAAATATCCAGGAGCTTTCGCGCTAAGACAGCATCAAACCCAGACTACACTACACTACTGTTGTCACTGATTAATGTATTAAATCACCACTTGCACTCGGAGCACTCACTATTGGACTTGTGATCGTGTGTTTATAAAGTGTGTGTCATTATTAGTATTATTATTTCGGAACTGAACCCTGTTGTTTACCTGCGCTATACACATCATTGTGTAGAGCCAGGTATTATTATTTAAGGTTGCCAGACAACCAACCCAGCACAAATAAAGAGCTGTTTTTCACCGTGAACTGTGTTGTGTTTGTTATTACTGAGCACACCTCTAAACCTGCGCACCACAGGCTTCATGAACAGGATATGCAGGGTTTTTTTTACATTAAAATTCGATTTTTGCCTCAGTAAAAATCTATTCTAGCTATGCCCCTGCTTAATGAATATTGTGCACAATACCCGGCTGAAGTCTCCGTGGCAGGACGAAGCAGGCCCTTCTGCCTTGCCTTCCAGTGACTCTGAGACCAGCTGTGCTGAAGCAGGAGAGGGGCGGACCTCAGACTCCAAATAATAAGTGCAAGTTAGTTCTGTTCAACTATCTCTAGTTTTGTTCTGTGCATATTATTTTTATCTGTAAATCTATGCTATAAAAGTCTGTGTAATACACTTTTATATGCTACGGTTTCTGCTGTTTATTTGAGACCATTTTTAAATGTGTGTAGGATCTTTGTCTATACGTTTAGCTCCACTGTGACCAAACATTATTTCAATTAGAATCTTGGTAACCATGGTTAAAGAAAAGGGCTTATAACCAGGAGGTCCCCGGTTCAAATCCCACCTCAGCCACTGATTCATTGTGTGATCTTGAGCAAGTCACTTAACCTCCTTGTGCTCCGTCTTTCGGGTGAGAAGTAGTTGTAAGTGGCTCTGCAGCTGATGCATAGTTCACACACCCTAGTCTCTGTAAATTGCCTTGGATAAAGGTGTCTGCTAAATAAACACATAATAATAATAATGTTGAATATCATAAAGGGGTTTCGCTAAGTGAGATGTTTCTCAATGGCAAGAAAGTCTTTTTTTAAAGCATAAAGGTCGATTTCACCCAGTCTCTGCTTGAATGGAAAAATAAAGATAGAAAAAACATGGGAAAATTTTTAATCAAAGTTAATCAAACAAATTAGTGCTATATTACATGTATGGAATGAAAACGTATCTTGCGACAAAGCTGTTATCTGAATATGGAATGGTAATGTAAGCCTATAGAAAATGTACATTCTAATATGAGTTTTTGTTTCAATATGGTCCTGTAACAGGGGAGATCTGTGCTGACTGTCTGGCGCACGCAGGGGCGTGGTTTCCCAACACGCAAACCACGCAATTGCGTGGGGCCCCGCTGGGCTAGGGGGCCCCCTGCTGCCTAGTAGCAGTGTTACATTACTGCCTGAATTGCAACAAAATCCTTATTTTCTCAGATGAAGTAAAATAATATACACATTTGATTTCATAGACCACACACACCCTGTCTGCACTTCTATATATTTACAAAAGGTAATTTCATTCAGCGCACGTCATGACACATTTGAGCTACCGTAACTAGGCCAGCTTCAGTCAGTGAAATCAAGCAAAATGAAGCGCACGTATCCTAGCGGAGCTCAAAAACGAAAAAAGATAAACGAATCAAAAACTCAACAGGAAAGTTTGCAGAAGCTCACTAGTTTCTTTAAGAGTAACACTGCAAAGGAATCATCCAACGAGGAGGAGGTGGGAAATGTTTGTCCTCCTCGTGATGCCACCACCTCAGCTTGTTGCAGCAGCACCATTAGCACAGACCTACCGGATAACGTTACAGCGACTAGCTCAGAGGAAGCAGCGCCATCTGCACAGAACTTGCCAAGGCCTCGCCCGAATCCTCGCAACAACATGACCCAGTGGTGAGTGAAACTGTCATTCTCTCGGATGACCCAGTGCTTTGGCCAGACAAGCTTACCGACCAAAATAAATGTCAGTTGATCATAAGGGGGCCAGTTCAAATTAAGGATTTTGACTTCCCACAAAACGATGACAACGTCCCACGTCATTTTACTGAAGAGAATTACCAAAAGAAAATGAAAAACGGAGAGAAAATACATCGTAAGTGGTTAGTTTACTCAGTGAGCAGTGATTCTGTATTTTGTTTCTGCTGCAAGCTGTTTGAAAGAGGGACCCGATATGCTCTTAGCAGCAAAGGGCAAATCGCACCGTGCCAATATGCAGAGCTGGCGGGAATTAGATGAACGGCTGAAATCTGGCAAAACCATTGATAGTGCCAGTCAGGAATTACAGGCCCTGGAAGTACAGCACTGGAGGGCTGTGTTAAGCAGAATAATTGCCATTGTTTGCCATATAGCAGAACGCAACTAGGCATTAAGAGGACACTCAGAGAAACTTTTTGAGCCCCATAATGGCAACTTCCTTGGACAGATAGAGCTGATGGCACAGTTTGATCCCATAATGAGCGAACATCTTAGAAGGATTGACAAAAAGGAAATCAAGGATCATTATTTGAGTAACACCATCCAAAATGAGTTAATTGCATTAGTTGGACAGAAAACATGTGATGCAATTGTGCAGAAAGTGAAAGAGGCCAAATACTTTTCAGTCATAATGGACTGCACCCCAGACATCAGCCACACAGAACAGTTGTCCTGGTGCCACGATTGTGAACTGTGAGTCAGCTGTGGAGGCCTTCATCTCAGAGCACTTTGTTGGGTTTATCAGTGTTGATGACACCACAGGAAAAGGCTTGTGCAATACCCTCCTTGAGCAGCTGAACCACTTGAAATTGAACATTGCAGACTGTCGTGGGCAATCCTATGATAATGGAAGTAATATGATGGGACACAAGCAGGGGTCCAGAAAAGAGTGCTGGAACTGAACAATAAGGCAATGTGTGTTCCCTGCAGCAGTCACACACTAAACCTTGTTGTGGCTGATGCAGCCAAGTCATCTGTACTCTCTGTGAGTTTTTTCGGCAATCTTCAGCACCTTTACAACCTCTTCAGCTCCTCAGTACAGCGCTGGTCAATACTACAAAATCATGTGAAGCTCACAGTGAAAAGTCTGTCAACAACAAGATGGGAGTGCCGCATTGACAGTGTGAAAGCACTTCGCTACCAAATGCCTGAAGTGGTGGAGGCTTTAACTGCACTCAGTGAACAAGCAACAGAGAAGAAGGATGGGGAGACATTGTCTTCATCACAGAGCCTGTGTAAGGAGCTGACAACATGGCGCTTCATTCTCTGTGTTGTGATCTGGTACAATGTGTTGTATCAGGTAAACCGCGTCAGCAAACTCCTGCAAAGCCCCAGTGTGTCAATTGAGACAGTGAAGAGGGAGACTGATGGTGTTAAACAGTTTCTCCAGGAATACAGGGATGGTGGACTTGCCTCAACCCAGATAGATGCAAGAGAAATAGCTGAGAAAATGCAGATAGACATGACATTCCCAGTGGAGAGACAGAGAAGAACAACTCGCCAATTCCTCTATGAGGGCACAGAGGAAACTCAATTCACACCAGAACAGCGCTTTAAGAAAGATTTTTCCTTCCCCTGGTTGATATGGCACTGAATAGTGTCAGTGAGAGGTTCACACAGGTGGACCCATTTTTTTCTTTGTTTGGATTTTTATATTCAGCAGATAACATGAAGAAAGCCGTTCAAGAAGACACACTGGAGGAGTCATGCAGGAACCTGGAGCAGACACTAGGGGATATTGACAGCCAGGACTTGGTCCTTGAAGTGAGGGCAGCTGTCATTGCTTTTCCAGGTCACATTTCTTCTCCAGCAGAAATGCTGGATTACATCTACAAGGAGAATCTGTTGGAGCTGTATGGCAATTTGAGCATTGCCCTGCGTTTACTCTTGACTTTGCCCATCACTGTCGCCTCAGGTGAGAGGAGTTTCTCCTCCTTGAAGCTGATTAAACGCATTTTACGGTCAACCATGTCCCAGGAAAGACTGAATGGTTTAGCAATGATCTCTATTGAGCAGAGAGTCTGGAGATCATTGAATATGGAGGACATAATCAAAGCTTTTGCTGAAGTCAAAGCCAGGATGGTTAGATTCTGATTGCAGCAAGAGCTACTAGAAGGTAAGAAAATGTCTTTCACTCTCCTATTTAACTTACATGAGAACACCTTAGTTCAAGTGCACTGTCGGTTCTGTAGCCCACCCTTATAATGACATAGGACTGTGGCAGACACTAATGTGTGTGGTAACGCTAAAATGGTCATGACAGGTAGAGAAGGAGGGGTCCCTAAACTGAGCTTTGATTGGGGCCACAAAATTGACAAACCCGCCTCTGGGCGCACGCGTGGTACTGCAGGAAGGGGGCAGCAGCCTTGTAGATCCACCTGTCAGTCATGGCAGTGACAAGGAGAGATGGGGAAGAGGGTGTGTTTGCTTTCCCTCTCTCTGAGTGGCTGAGAGGCGGGCCTTGGGGGATTGCTGTTGTTCCCTCAGCCTGCCCCTATAGGACATAAACAAGACAGCGGAAGCTTTACGGCCAGACGGAGAAACGAAAGGAGACCACCCACAAACAAAATAAAGTAAAGCACAATACGAAAAGAAATGGAGCAGTAGTGGGGAAACTTTGGGCAGACATCTGAAAGTATATTTTTAACCTACGCAGTTGAGGGAACGGTAGAGTGTAGGTCTCGGGCCGTGCGGGTAGCAACGGTCGGAGAAACGCTGCAGAGTGCAGCACCTTATTTTGTAGTTTTGTTAATAGTGTTTTATTTTCTCTTTTTCTTTGTGCCTTCCGTTTTGATTATTATTTTGGGCATCTGCGTGTGCACTGAAGGTGAAGTCGCTTCTACCATTGCTGGTAACAATAGTGCAATAGTCCCACCTTGTGGACAACAATAAATCATGCACCGAAGTGGTGTTTAGCACAAATTTTCTGTCTCCTGTGTCAGTGAATTAACAACCCTTCCACAGGTCCATATTCATAAAGCATCTGACCTGCCTGTAGGGACTGTTAAATTAGCACATGAAAGATGTATCTGACATTGCAACTTCTTTGTGTTGTTTTCTAATAAGGACAAAAAAGGTAAACACTTTATAAATACGGCCCTCAGTATGTATTCTCCAGATCTCTTGGAAAGCCTGTGAGTCAGGGAACATTTTGTATTGTACAGAAAAGGCATGTGTTTTATTTTTATTTTTTATTCACTGTTTTTTTTTCATGGGTACCATTGAAAGATTCATATATATTCAACCCTTCTATATGCCTTGTTTTCGTCAGTCATTGAGGTTCTTCATAACATTTACAACTGCAAATTAAATGCTTTACTTATTTTTCCTCAAGTTAGTTTAATCTAGTAAACTAAATATAGCTTTTGCAAATTGTTGAAGTAAACAGCCTGTTTTTTACTACTTGTTTCCAGCACATAATCTATGTGACTTGTATTAAAGTGTGTGGAGGGCTGTACAGCAAGACTTGGCTAGTAAATGGTATTCTCTGATCAATATATGTTTGTGGTTGGCTATCCTAAGGAGTGTACTGTGAAGAGGTTAGAGCCTGGTATTACCCAAGTTATTTTTACCTCGACAGATTTCCAGGTCATCACCACTCTGTTAACTGTCATAATAACTAAATAATAACAAAAAATATATTTAGTTAACTGTAATAATAACTATAACTAAAATTATAACTAATAACTATAACTAACTATAACTAAAATAAAAAATTCATAACTATAACTAAAAAGAAACTAACTAAAAAAAACACTGAGCAGCACTTTACTTTATTGATACTGCTTTTTATGTGAATCCCTGCTGTCCCACGCATCACATGCCTTTAGAAAAGGGCTAAACAGGTGCAAGGCAAAACACGCTGTGATCATTATTTATAATATTATCAACTATGTCATTTATGGTTGACATTGACGTGGATTTTTGCCTTCAAATTCACGTGCAGCAATGGTCGTGAACTATTCCGATATTTCCCCTAAACAAAATAATATTACTCCACGTCACACTGCTAAAGTCTTCTCTAGTTGACCAACCAATGAGCAATGACAAAAAGCAAAATGGGTGGAAATTTGTGACTCAGGCTAAAATGAAATCTGATTGAATAAAGTTCAGCCAATCACATGCAGTTATTATACTGGCAATAATGTTGTCCATAAGAACATAAGAAGAACATAAGAAAGGTTACAAACGAAAGGAGGCCATTCAGCCCATCTTGCTTGTTTGGTTACTAGTAGCTTATTGATCCCAGAATCTCATCAAGCAGCTTCTTGAAGGATCCCAAGGTGTCAGCTTCAACAACATTACTGGGGAGTTGGTTCCAGACCCTCACAATTCTCTGTGTAAAAAAGTGCCTCCTATTTTCTGTTCTGAATGCCCCTTTATCTGTTCAAAATTATATGTAACTGTATCTGTGCAAAAAGTGTATTGAAGAGCGCTTTTTTGAACATAAGCATTGTACTTGTTATGGAAGTAAGGCTGATGGGTCTGTAATATCCTGGTTATCAATCTTAAATATGGGTACCACATTTGAGATTTACCAGTCAGCTACAACATTTGTTTGTCTTGAGAGCTCCTTAGTACTCAAATCTTGTAATTGTCGCTCATTACACTGTAGTAATCACAAACATTATAATAATAAAACACATTTATTTGTTAATTTTATGTTCAAAAAAGCACTCTTCAATACACTTTTTGCACAGATACAGTTACATATACAGTATCACCTAGATAGATAGATACCTTGAGGTATGATACAAAACAGGGCCAAAGAAAGTTATATCCTGTGAAATGGCTTGTTTGTCAACATTGACAAGAGCTGTGTAATTGGGGAACATTTCATCTTCTCGTTTCTCTGCCTGGGCCTCCCTCTTTTTGCCTTCTTGCTTTCCTTCAAATCTGTTTCATTTTCAGAATTTTGTTCTTCTGTGTGCTGGTTTTCCATTGTCGTGCCTATCGTTCTTCTGTTTGCTGGTTTTCCATTGTCGTGCCTATCGTTCTTATGTGTGCTGGTTTTCCATTGTCGTGCCTATCGTTCTTCTGTGTGCTGGTTTTCCATTGTTGTTCCTCTGGTTCATCTGTGTGCTGGTTTTCCATTGTTGTTCCTCTGGTTCATCTGTGTGCTGGTTTTCCATTGTTGTTCCTCTGGTTCATCTGTGTGCTGGTTTTCCATTGTTGTTCCTCTGGTTCATCTGTGTGCCGGTTTTCCATTGTTGTTCCTCTGGTTCATCTGTGTGCCGGTTTTCCATTGTCGTTCCTCTCGTTCTTCTGTGTGCCGGTTTTCCATTGTCGTTCCTCTGGTTCTTCTGTGTGCTGGTTTTCCATTGTCGTTCCTCTCGTTCTTCTGTGTGCGGTTTTCCATTGTTCCTCTGTTCTGTGTGGTTTTTCCATTGTCGTTCCTCTGTTCTTCTGTGCCTGGTTTTCCATTCCTCGTTCATCTGTGTGCTCTTCTGTGTGCTGGTTTTCCATTGTCGTTCCTCTCGTTCTTCTGTGTGCTGGTTTTCCATTGTCGTTCCTCTCGTTCTTCTGTGTGCTGGTTTTCCATTGTCGTTCCTCTCATTCTTCTGTGTGCTGGTTTTCCATTGTTGTTCCTCTGGTTCATCTGTGTGCTGGTTTTCCATTGTCATTACCCTCTTGTTCTTCTGTTCTGGTTTCCCATTGTCGTTCCTCTCTTGCTCACCTGCTACCTACGAGGTTGACTGCGAACATGGTTTACCTGCTCATACCTCTTATTTAATTATGCATTGCCAGAGCTATTATAGGTCTATTCCGTCCAATAGCTCATGCTACTTCTGGCCCTAATATTTAGAGAATATCCCCTTTACGCACGTACACTAAAAACACCAAATGGGGCATCCTTATGTAGCGGGCGCTACCTGTTAAGTGAGAATGTGGCAGGTGTAATTGATTAACTGCATTCAATTGGATAAATCGTTTCACCTCGTTACCATTTAGAGGGGCTGTGTAAACTGAGACACAGGAGATGCAAGGCTGCGGGAATGTCGGCTCCACGCGTTTGTTTGCAAGTATGCCCTGTGAATGGAGGTAGTATAATCGTTTTGAGCTTTCTTTTGGTCTAAACTGTTTCGTGCAGTTAAAGCAGTGTATATGGCTGTTAAGCAGTCTGTGGTTGTAATCAACTTGTACCTGCTGTGTGAAAAGTTTGGGCTGATGTGGTATTTGACAGTCCTTATAGGAGTTAAGCTTATAAACGTTTTAAAATGAGTTGTGTGCCTCTGTATTCCCGGAGCCTTGAACGCTGCCCGTTAGGAAGCACACTCTTAGCTTGGGTTACTTAAAGGGGATTGATGGGTGTTATATTGGGTTAGAGTGAACTCGAGTAATCCAGTGCTTACTATAGCACCCCATGTTAATCTGTATTCTCATTGAATGAGAGCAACACTGGTAATAATGTTATTGGCGAGTGATTTGCTGTATTGTGGGTTATTTTTGTTTTGGTGTATTATTGTTATTTTGTGATATTTATTTGGTTTGGAGTGTACCAGTTATTTGGTTGTAGTATTATGTTTAATTGCTTAGTTTACTAATTACTTGTTTTACCACAATTGTCCTGATTCTATGAGCTGCCTGTTTTAACTGTACAGTTCTCTGTATGAAATTCAATCTGTAACTACTTCATTGATGCTAATTGTATTTGCACTGAATTCAATTTCTAATTATCCCATTGCTGTCAATTGTAGCCTACCTGTTTTGAAACCTGATTGTGGATTATTTCATTGATGTTAAATGTAATATACTCTTGTTACTTGTCTGCTATTGTGAGTTCTCTATTTTAATCATGCATGTGATCTTTTAACAGAAGCCGTGTTTCATAAATAAAGTGTATACTTTTATCTCTCGTTTGTCGCTCCTTGTCTTTGCCCAGTATAATGTTTTAATTGCCTGTGGCAGGGCAAAGTTGTCCTGCCCCTTTAATGGAAGAGGCCATATGATTGGCGACCATTCTGGCTCTGGAGTGGAGCTACAGACCAGAGCTGGAATGGCCGCCAATTAAACACACATAATCCCAATCACCAAATGGGGGATTATATCACTAATTGTTTAACTGGCCCAGCTTGTCAATATAAAGCGGGCCATGCTGCAGCACGGGAGAGGGAGGGAGAACAAAGGAGAAACACTGAAGTGCTGGGGGCTGTGTGTTTGCTGTTTCAGGACTGTGAGTTTTGTATGTTTAGTTTAAGATATTTCTGTTTTGTTTAAATCTTTGTTTTGGCCATTGTGCCCTTTATTTTGCCGTGTGGTGTTTTCTTTGTTTTATTTATGTTTTGGGTTTATTAAAAAAAAAAAAAAAACATTTGCTAAAATACTCTGCCTCTGAGTCTTGAGAACACCAGTATCCTCGGCCATCTTGTTACATATGGTGTCAGAAGTGGGCGTCACTGGTCCTGCTGAGTCAAGGCAGGATAGGTACAGAGCAGTTGCCTACCAGGATGCACAGGCAGAACCAGCTGACGATCAGCAGTCACCTGAGGCGTTGCTGAGGGAGCAACTGGCCTCCTCGGCCAAAGGAGTGGCTGCCGTCCGGAGAGCCGATGGAGGAGTTGCGGTCCAAGTGAAGGAGCTGACGTCCAAGAGAGTAGCAGCTACCGTTCCATAAAGGAGTAACTGCCTTCCGGAGGGCTAAAGGAGGAACTACTGCCCTAATTGCCAGTGAGGAGGAGACTGCCTCCACCACAGCCCCAAGTACCACCCCTGGGCAACAGTCCGGCGCCTGTGGGTAAGAGCCCTTGACCCGTGCTCCCATCGCTGGGCCTCGGTCCCAGGTCGCAGCATCAGCAGGCACGGTTGTTTGCCCAGACTCCTGTTTCGCTCCCCCTGGTGAACCAGACATCGCTACACTGTCGCCAAGGCTCTCACCTCTGCCGGCAGCTGCAGCCGCCCGGTCACCAGCCTGCGCTCCGGTCGCCCTGTCCACGCAAGTCGGGTCTCCTGTCGTCGTGTCTCGGTCCCTTTAGAGATGGCGCCGGGGGCGACAGCAATCCACCCACTGCCCCCCACAAAACGGAAGAGGAACCAGTCGGAGTTATCGAATGGACCGGTGGTGCCGTTACAGAGACTAGGGTGTGTGAACTATGCATCAGCTGCAGAGTCACTTACAGTTACGTCTAACCCGAAAGACAGAGCACAAGGAGGTTAAGTGACTTGCTCAGGGTCACACAATGAGTCAGTAGCTGAGGTGGGATTTGAACCGGGGGACCTCCTGTTTACAAGCCCTTTTTCCTTTAACCACTGGACCACACAGCCTCCTATAACAACAACACACCCCAGATGGGACTCGAACCCACAATCCCTGGCTTAAGAGGCAAGTGCCTTATCCATTAGGCCACAAGGGCTGACACGAAAAGCACATTTGGTAGTACTAAAGAAAGTGGGAACAATAGTATCGTGGTTTAATACATCATATCCAAGCCATCGTATAGTGATTTGCTAGCGAAATGCGTTTTTAAAGTGTTTGGGCTCACTATCCACGAGGAAGAGTGAGAGTGTTCGTTTTTGAGCGTGAAGGAGACAGCGAGTGTTGTTTTTGGCCAACTGCTCGCTGTTATTGATGACCTCTCCAGTGTTCCTTAGGGGGCTGGAGGAAGCGGACACGTTCTGAGTGGGTATCTTACCAAAAGGTACGAAAGACTAACTACAGTTGCAAAGCACTGCTGCTTTTTCGATGATTGATTAAAACTATCAATCTGACTGAAAACACGGATCACATTAATTGTGATCGGTTTGATACCAATAGGCTTACATGACAGGTATTGTGTATAGACAATGTCATATACACAGAAATGAACACGGACAGTGTTTATTAAGGGCTGACTCATTTAAATGTTCGAGAGATCTAGGTGTACTGGACAAATATACTGGATTTTTTCCATGTCGTAATTGTGCCGCCTGTGATAATGCGGCTGAAACTAAGAATTTTACAAGCCATACAACGAAAAAAGAGTACATTATCTCATAAGTGATGACCTGTGCTTCAACTGATGTCATTTATTTAATTTCTTGTCCTTGCCATTTACAGCATGTTGGTAAAAGTACTAGACAGTTACGATTGCGCATTAATGAGCGAGCATAAAAGTTCAATTAGGAGAAAAGATATCCATTCACCACTAGCTAGACATTTTGTAGATGCCAAACATTCCCTTTCAGATCTTAAATACCGTGGCATACAAAAAATATTTCAAGCTCGAGGAGGTGATAATCTCGATCAAAAACTATTACAATCTGAATCCAAATGGATGTTCTATCTCCATACGGTACAACCCGAGGGATTAAATGAAGAGCTAAGATTGTCATGTTTTCTGTGATATAATGCGCAAGCATACTTGTCTTTCATAAGAGCTGAAAAGAAATGATAGCGCTTTGAGATAATGTCTGTTACTGGCGGATTGTTTAGAAATGTACTCAATGTTCTAACTTTTTTGTCTACGAAACATATCTGTAACATTTATGTAATGCCTGTGTGGTTTTTTATGAAGATAATTTGCTAACAGATTGTTCCGATTTGTTTCTAACTGTGAAGCGATCGATCTGTTTGCCATATATTTTCTTTCTGTAAGAGGAGTGTCCTTGTGATCCCATATAGAATGCAACGAGACAGGTTGCCCTCCTTAATAGAAACAGAAAAAGAATAAGTTCACGCACACACCAGGTGATTTAGTGCAGCGTCAGACATTGGAGGTTCAGCAGTGTACTGCAGTGTTGTGGAAAGTCGTCGGGGTAAGTCAGGATGGCCGAGCGGTCTAAGGCGCTGCGTTCAGGTCGCAGTCTCTCTGGAGGCGTGGGTTCGAATCCCACTTCTAACAAATCTGTTTGTTAATTTATTTCTTAAAACGTCCACCGAATGCTTGGTAATTTGATTTGTTTTTCTTGTTAGTATTCAAATCACAAGGTCGTTAAATGAGAGAAAGTCACCGCAAGCCCTCACCACATCCTTCACACTGTTAAACTGCCTCATTATGATGAGGCCTCTAATTATGCCTTTCCAGTACTTGGAATGTGTTATTGTTCAGTTTAACAAGAGAACATCTTGGTAGAACAATCATAATGTCCACAGGACTTATTTTCCTCGGGTTCTAGTAAAAAGCTTCGAGAATGTGGCAGGATAGCGCAGTTGGTTAGAGCGTGGTGCCAAATAACGCCAAGGTCGTGGGTTCGATCCCGTTACGGGCCATGACTTTTCTTCTTTAAAGAAACCACAGCATTTGTAATGGTGCCAAAATGAACATTCTTTAACAAAATGAACCGAAGCGATATGAAGTACAACCAGTAATATTTCAGACTTCCTGAGCTTTAAACATGTATTAACAATGAACACAAACAATTAAAAACAAAGCTTACGTAGTCGGCAGGATTAGAACCTGCGCGGGGAAACCCCAATGGATTTCTAGTCCATCGCCTTAACCACTCGGCCACGACTACATGCTCGCACGGTTATTTGTGAAAATATCCAAAAGAAGTCAAAAGAAGTAAACTACACCCGCAGTAATGCTGTAGATGGCAGTATAGGCTAACTAATGAACCGAAGTCAAATGCCTTTGTTGAAACTCCATCGATTTATACCAGGCAAGCACACGTGGGAAATGTAAATACAATATACTTTCTGTTAACGTTCATAATAATGAATACATCTTTATTTCAAAATACGTAGCTATTTAACTGATCTTTTCAAAACACCCCCATACACAAAAACAAAGTAGTTATTTATTTCAACTGAAAAACTGACTTGCTTCATGGCTGCTGCCAGAGCACTCGAGCATGATCTGGCTAGCGTGAGTGGACTTAGCAGATAACAAGATCTACAAAATATCACATGCCAATAAAACATACCATAATTATGTTCATTTTTATTTGTTTATTTATTTAGCAGACTCCTTTATCCAAGGCGACTTATAGAGACTAGGGTGTGTGAACTATGCATCAGCTGCAGAGTCACTTACAGTTACGTCTCACCCGAAAGACGGAGCACAAGGAGGTTAAGTGACTTGCTCAGGGTCACACAATGAGTCAGTGGCTGAGGTGGGATTTGAACCGGGGGACCACCTGGTTACAAGCCCTTTTTCTATAACCACTGGACCACACAGCCTGCTATAACACGCACCAGATGGGACTCGAACCCACAATCCCTGGCTTGAGGCCAGTGCCGTATCCATGAGGCCACATGGGCTGACACGAAAAGCATATTTGGTAGTACTAAAGAAAGTGGGAACAATAGTATCGTGGTTTAATACATCATATCCAAGCCATCGTTGGTGTTCAAACACAGCAGAGTGTTACATTGGGAAAGGGCCGTACTTGTCAGTAAGTATTTCAAATTCATGTGGGAAGATCTGAGATCGTGAAGTTTAAATAGGTTGCGTATTTGCGCTTTGGTAACCTTACATAAATAGGTTTTTGATTAATGACACTTTCTTACGGACAGTAATCAGGGTGACGATACAAGACCAGAGCCAATAAACCTGTTATTTTCCTGTCCTTTCATTACCATATTCTAGTGTGCTTGTTCAGAATATGCGTGAATCCTGAAAACGTCTTGCTAATATATGAACAAAGCCAGCATTCACTTTATTGATCACCATGTGTATTAACCGCTATTGGAACACAGATGATTGTGTTAAAGATGTTAATAGACTTTTAATGTACACGTTTTAGAGCTAAACGTTTGTTGAGACAATTCAAGCGCTGTAGCAGTGTTTAACTATTTCCTGGATGTTTGCCTTTTGCTCTTACTCTGGAAAAAGTAATACTAATAATAAAAAGTAGGCAAAACCATTTTTTGGGAACCGCATTTGGGAGAAAAATTAACAGTTTGGAAACACATTTGTAAAGGCTTTGGATTCTATCGTGGTGTTTCCGAACTGTTGAACGTTTCTCATTACATGCAGGTTTACTGGCTTGACAAAAAGGCGATTGACGAAAAGAATGCTGTCTCGATAGCAAAATTGTGTCAAGCTGAAATAGCTTAGTTGGGAGAGCGTTAGACTGTAAAGGTCCCTGCTTCTATACCGGGTTTTTGCAAACAGCACGACTAGGTTTTTTTCTTAATTTTTGGAATTAAAAAACAGCACATTTTTTCTTCAGTGTAATTGGAGGAAATAAAAACGTATTATAGTGCCATTTTCTAATGCGATTAAGAAATGCAAAAAGCATCATCCCTGCGTGGGCTTAAAACACCAACATTTCGGTTAACAGCCGAACGTGCCAACCTATTATGGTGTTTTATTAACACCCTGGGAGCTCAACAGAACAGTGTGTATTTGTAATACCCAGGGCCAGGCTCCTTTTAATTGGACAGCCAATCTCAGATAGGACAAATGTACAAACAAGGATAGTTCAATCAATTATATCTTTAATAAGAAAAATTTACAATTTAAAAAAAAGAACGGAAGGAATGGAGAAAGAGGATACAATGTCAAAAACAAATTCTAAAACGACACTTCACTTAACACATCAATACGATATGGGAAAAAAATAAAACGTAAACAACCCAAGCAACTAAATTACACAGTTTCCCAATAATATCTCAACACAATGTAAACAAAATAAAAATAACCATTTAACAGATCAAAACAATCAAAATAAAGAAAAATCCCATATAACACCATGAACACAATATATAAATCAACAATTTGCAAAAAGAACAAAAAAAACATTAACACCGCAAAGCAAAATGGTTGAGAAATGAAAAGGTTCACAATTTACAAATGGACTATATACAAAGTGACAGTGCCATAAAGAATAACTATAAGATAAATCCTATAGACAAAGCTCACACTCCATTAACCCCCAGACAAGACATATGTTTTAAAATCCACCAACACAATTAATACAATTAAAATAGAATTACCGGTTTCAATTCTAAAAATAGATACATTAGAAAATCAATTAGCCCATAAACAATAAATAGTGGCCCAACGCGAGGGAAAAACAGAGAGCCAATATATTACAAAAGTCGATTTAACCACATACTTTCTCAGCTACACAAACCTACTTTGTTCTCACCACATACAGCAAGCATTAACGGATCACGACTCTTCCGTGGATCAACTCATTCGTGGGTAGAACATTTCATTTTCCAATCAAACTGGAATAAACACTAAAAACAAAAACTTAACTAAAATTAACAAACAAAAGGCGCTCTGTCTTTTCCTGGCGTTCACAAATACAACCTCTCTCGGTCAAGGGCACACTCCCGTCACCATCCAGCAGCCGGCTTTTAAAGCAGCACATCAATTAAGACAGCTTCTTTATCCAATGGACTCCGGACAGAACATATTGCGGTCGTTGGTTTCAATGAAGTCGTCATAATACCAGGACCAACAGAAAGAATCCCAAACTAGTTAAATACAAACAAAACAATTCGTACAAAAAAAGAAGAAAGAGCAAAGTCAAACACTGCTGTAATCCAATGCAACAGAAAAAAATATGAAACATTAAAATCACGTGTGTATTCATTTAACTACAATTCCCAATAGTGATAATTTAATACTATTATTAATAAGTAAGCACTGTTTACATCCTTCCCTGCTGATTAGTCAGTGTCCCCACGACAAACAATTAAATTATAACCACATCTGCAGACATACTCCAAACAAAACAAAAACAAGCCAATCAGAGTCTAATCACGGAAACGCGAGGGTAGTAACCCCTTTGTTGGACGTTCAGACCTTCGCGCAGCCAATACAGGTCCTCCAACACTAGGCCCGGGGTCAACTAGGGGAGATGTAGCTCCAATTCTTTGGCCAGTATCCCCCACGTCTCCATCCAAAGGAGGTTCTGCAACTGGGAGTCCTAAGAAAGGGAAGAAACCCCCTAACATTTCCCCCACATTCCCCTCCCGTAATACATTACCCTCAACTCCCTGGACAACGGGGCCTAGTGCTCTCTCCACAGATGGTTCTATTTGAGGCAGACAGGGGCGAATCAAGTTCCTATGCAAAATCCGCTCTCTACCCTCACCATGTTCAGGTTTAAGAACATAAACTGGGATATCGGGATTTGACTGTTTAACAATTAAGTATGGGTTACTCTCCCAATAATCACTTAACTTACCCCGACCTGTAGCTCCCTGCCTACGAACCAACACACGTTCTCCAGGTAACAATGGGACCCCTCTCATCTTCTTATCATACTGTTCCTTCTGCCGATCTCTCGCCTTCTCCGCCTGCTTCCCTGCTGCGACATAAGCATACTTCAGTCGCTTATAGTGTTGGCTTACCCACTCATCTGATGAACCACGCCCTGTAGCAACATCTAGATTTATCAGCAGGTCCATAGGCATCCTTCCATGTCTTCCAAACATCAGAAAGAAAGGAGTATAGCCTGTAGTACTGTGCACACTATTATTGTAGGCGTGGGCCATCTCTTGAATGTACTCTGTCCAATGCTCTTTCTTTTCCACTTCCAAAGTCCCTAAAAGGTTCAGCAGGGTCCGATTAAATCGTTCACAACTTCCATTACCTGCTGGATGGTAAGGGGTAGTGTGGCTTTTTACAGTTCCATATAAGCGACACAATTCTTTAATCAGGTGAGATTCAAAGTTCGTCCCTTGATCTGAATGTAGATGGACCGGACACCCAAATGGCTGAATGACATACTTCCACAAAGCCCGCACTGTTGTTACTGCAGTCTGATTTCGGGTGGGTACTGTCCAAGCAAACTTGGAAAAATGGTCAGTAATAACCAACACATTCTGACATCCGTCAAATGAGCATTCCAAACTCAAATAATCTAGTGCAACCAATTCTAATGGAGCGGAAGTTTGAATAGACACAAGAGGGGCCCTATCTGGCCTTAGGAGGCATCTTCCTCTGTTGACAACTAGGACATGCCGCACATCAATCATTAATATCTTGAAGGGAATTAAGCCAATAAAAATGGGCACTCACCACTGCAAAAGTCTTGTCCAAGCCAAAGTGTCCAGCCTTTTCATGGTAGTCCTCCCACACTTGAGGACGAAAAACGGCAGGCAACACAAGCTGATGCTTTAACTCCTGCTCCCGAGGGTCCCTCCTAGTTCTATACAAAATGTCGTCTCTAAAGATAAATCGATCCCATTGGCACAAGGTCTTCAACACATCTTCCGTCTCTTCAGATCTCTCTCTTGCATTCGGACGATGGCCCCGCCGAAAAAAATAAAGCACTCTACTCAACACTGGATCATTACTTTGAGCCTCTCGCAACTCAGATTCAGTCCATGTGGGAAAAAGTTGTCTTTCTACTTCCCCACAAAAAATCTTATCTGACCGTCCATAGTTTTTGACACCCCATGGCAACAAGCTTTAACCACTTCAGGCACAACTAGACAAAATGCCGGAACCTCCAATCCATCTCGATCTTCCACCTCAGCCAATATTGAAGCAGGTGGGTATCGGGACAAAGCATCGGCATTAGCATTGCTTCTACCTGGTCGGTATTTAACATCAAAGTTATAATTAGCCAGCTGTGCTGCCCACCCTTGTTCTACTCCGCCCAAATTAGCAGTCTGTAGATGGTCCAGAGGATTATTATCAGTGAAGACGGTAAAGTGAGAGCCTGCCAAATATTCATGGAACTTTTCAGTAATAGCCCATTTAAGGGCCAAGAACTCAAGCTTAAAAGAACTATAATTGGCGTCATTCTTTTCAGAGGGATGCAAACTCCGGCTCGCATAAGCGATTACTCTCACAACCATCTTGTTTCTGGGAAAACACGGCCCCCAGACCCTGGCTACTAGCATCCGTATAAAGAATGAACGGAGCTGTAAAATCTGCAAAGTTCAAGATAGGGGCAATAGTAAGTAGCTGTTTAAGTTGTTGAAAGGCAGTTTCACACTCCTTGGTCCACTGCCATGGGACAAACCCTGACCCTGGTTTTCTTCCTTTCTTCGGCACATTACACAATAGTGCATGGAGGGGACTTGCAATCCGAGAGAAATTTTTAATAAAACGCCGGTAAAATCCCACGAGGCCTAGAAATGAACGAAGCTCCTTTACAGTTGGAGAGATCCAACACTGGACAACCTCAATCTTCTTTGGGTCAGCCTGAACACCACTCTGGACACAATGTGCCCTAGGTACTGCACGTGTTTCTTCAGTAAGCAACATTTAGATGGTTTAAGCTTCAATCCATTATGTTGCAACCTAGAAAATAAACTCGAGATGTTCAAGGTGGGAAACAAAATCTGGAGAATAAACTATAACATCATCAAGATATATAGGCAAAGATTCAAAATTCTGTTCTCCAAGGCAGCACTCCATTAGCCGCTGGAATGTGGCCAGGGCGTTACATAAGCCGAAAGGCATTCGTTCAAACTCAAACAATCCCATGGGAATAGTAAAAGCTGTCTTTTCCCTATCTCGTGGATCCATCTCTACTTGCCAGAATCCACTAGCGAGATCCAACGTAGAAAACCAAGCAGCTTTCCTCAGAGATGTCAAAGACTCTTGAATCCTGGGCAGAGGATATGCATCTTTATGAGTTACTAGGTTTAACTTGCAATAGTCAACACAAAATCACAAAGTCCCATCTTTTTTTTGACAAGAACTATTGGAGCAGCCCAAGGGCTGCTACTTTCCCTTACTATCACAGATCCTAGCATACTCTGCAACAGGGTTCTCATCTCTCAGAAAAGATTGGGCGGTATCCGTCTATACCTTTCTCGCACTGGAGCAGGATCTCCGGTCCGTATTTGATGTCGCACAGCGCCTGTCCATCCATAATCTTCTTCATGGGCGGAAAAAATGCCTCGATATTTATCCAGAAGCTGCTTCAATTGGATCCGCTGCTCCTCACTTAATTCTACATCTGAAAGATCAAAAGCATCATGATTACAAGCACTTTCTCCTGACGCAACCTTTTCAGTCTGTAGTAGGCGTACTACTATTCCTGGTTCTATTTGACCCATAAAAACATCATGTTCTTCAGTCACCTCCTCAGATTGAATTTTAAAACAATTCCCCTAATTTCTGATGGCTGTGTAACAGAACTGGTTCGCTGCCCGTATTCCTAACCCGCACAAATAGTCGTCCATTCTCCACAGTATTCAAACTGCGGCCTACCAGTAAAGACTGCTGCTCCACCAAGGGTTCCACTAGACAGCTGTAATCCTGCCCTCACGGACCAGCTCTAGCTCGGCCTCGGATGAGCATGTCGTTAAATCCTGGAATCTTGAGGGGAAAACGGTTAGTCGTACGGACAAAACCAACTCGTCCAATTTTATCAGCAAACCCAGCCCTCTTAGCACATACCTTCAAGACCTGTCCCCAAGCTTTTCTTCCAGAAGCATTCAGACATGACAGTCCTTGAAGCTTACTGGTCTGTTTCTTTTGGAACAATTCCTCCCAACACTCCTGAATAATATTCATACCTAACAATGCAGGTGTAGATGGCAAACAGTGATCTAGTACCACCAAAATGCCTCGTTGAGGAATTCTTGCACTTCCAATCTCAATATCCATCACAGCCCAACCTTCATAGGGAATTGCTAACCCATTAGCAGCACGTAAAGAGAGCCAAGCGGTAGGGTCTTGCAGATATTTTCCATGCTTCCCAAAGTATTGTTCAAAAAAGCTCAGTCGTAACATGGTAACTTGAGAACCTGTGTCCAGCAAAAAAGGTATTCTAATTCCTTCCATTAAAACTTCCACCATAGGACTATCCCCAATCACTCCCTCCATCAATGGTATTTCTGGACCTTGACTAGTATGGCCCACCGTTCGGTCCAACAAGGTGGGACGGGCTAGTTTAAAGGCTCCATCGATGAACTTACTGGCCTCCCACAATAGCGTTCTATATGTCCTGGCAGATGACAACGTCTACAGATTGACCTTCCTTGGGGATCATAACTATTAAACTGTCGACGATTAGTGGAATACTGACTTTCCGCCCTATTATGAGAGGGCCTCACTCCATCTGCTCTTGATTCTGTAGGGATAGATGTCGATCTCCAGCTCTGCAACTCCACATGCAATTCTCCTAACAGACTCTGGGACAGTTCATTCATTTTACCTTGTATGTCACTCTGCAGTTTAGCACGCAATTCTCTTCTCAACAATTGCATTTCTTCAGCCACAGTGAGACTTTTGCTGAACTGAGCTCTGACACTGCAATACGGTAGACTCTTCTCCCTCAAATGCCTCAACACAAACCATTTAACAAGATCTTTGCTCGTAGTTCTTGTCGCAACATCATGTCCTGCAAGCCACTCAAGAACTGGTCCCAGATTAAAATGTCTTCATCACCAATCCCCCTGGAGTCTTGTTTCTTCATTCTGGAGAATAGTTCTTGCAAATGTAATGAGAATTCCCTAATATTTTCTGTTGATTTCTGTCTGCAGCTGAAAAACAGGGAGCGTAAGGTCGAGGCAGTTGTCTTATCTCCATACAATTCTTCTAATTTCTCAAATACTTGTTTTACTGTACGTTTGCTTTCATCTGGCAAAATCTGCATTTCCCTTTTTGCTTCCCCATCTAAACTAGAGCGCACAATATCTAACTGCTTAGTCTCCGGTAATGCATAGATTCTGAACATAGCTTCAAGACTAGACTTCCATTCTACTAAACTCACATCCCCCACACTACAATTGCCCCCTTTGAATCTTTGGGCCCATGGGGCCCCCATCATAAACGGGAACATCATCATTGACCCAGAAGCTATAGTAGGCCCCGCTTCCTCATTAGACATATTACACCTATCCTAAAGGAGATCAGCACAAAGAAAAAAGGGTCCAATCCTGCCGGCTACGCCAAGTTGTAATACCCAGGGCCAGGCTCCTTTTAATTGGACAGCCAATCTCAGATAGGACAAATGTACAAACAAGGATAGTTCAATCAATTATATCTTTAATAAGAAAAATATACAATTTAAAAAAAGAACGGAAGGAATGGAGAAAGAGAGGATACAATGTCAATAACAAATTCTAAAATGACACTTCACTTAACACATCAATACGATATAGGAAAAAAATAAAATGTAAAGAACCCAAGCAACTCAATTACACACTTTCCCAATAATATCTCAACACAGTGTAAACAAAATAAAAATAACCATTTAACAGATCAAAACAATCAAAATAAAGAAAAATCCCATATAACATAACACCATGAACACAATATATAAATCAACAATTTGCAAAAAAAAAAAAAAAAAAACATTAACACCACAAAGCAAAATGGTTGAGAAATCAAAAGGTTCACAATTTACAAATGGACTATATACAAAGTGACAGTGCCATAAAGAATAACTATAAGATAAATCCTATAGACAAAGCTCACACTCCATTAACCCCCAGACAAGACATATGTTTTAAAATCCACCAACACAATTAATACAATAATTAAAATAGAATTACCGGTTTCAATTCTAAAAATAGATACATCATAAAATCAATTAGCCCATAAACAATAAATAGTGGCCCAACGCGAGGGAAAAACAGAGAGCCAATATATTACAAAAGTCGATTTAACCATATACTTTCTCAGCTACACAAACCTACTTTGTTCTCACCACATACAGCAAGCATTAACGGATCACGACTCTACCGTGGATCAACTCATTCATGGGTAGGACATTTCATTTCCAATCAAACTGGAATAAACGCTAAAAACAAAACTTAACTAAAATTAACAAACAAAAGGCGCTCTGTCTTTTCCTGGCATTCACAAATACAACCTCTCGGTCAAGGGCACACTCCCGTCACCATCCAGCAGCCGGCTTTTAAAGCAGCACGTCAATTAAGACAGCTCCTTTATCCAATGGACTCCGGACAGAACATATTGCGGTCGTTGGTTTCAATGAAGTCGTCATAATACCAGGACCAACAGAAAGAATCCCAAACTAGTTAAATACAAACAAAACTTGCCCATAAAACAATACTTTCAGGAATCATTGCTAGTGTCAAAGAAAATCGACGGGAGCATGGCGAAAGAAAATTGAAAGAAGAGTTGGTGCAAAGAATACAGCGAGATTTTGTTGGCGAGGAATAGTGGAAGAGGAGGAGATGCCGATTAGGGAGGAATTTATCGAAAAAATCATCATTGGTCAGCTGGAAGTAAACTTTGAAGAGATCCTGGGTATACAGAGGAACGGCAGAGAAATATTTGGACATGACAATGAAGTGTCAGACCTATTTCAAGAAGCTCATGGTGAAGTATATGGAGAATGAAGAAGTCCACCCAGTAAACAAGTTCAAGGTAAGATCAATGGAGAGGGATAATTACAGACTGATAACCTTGAACATGTTTAATATGAACATACCAGATGTTGCAGTAGACTTATTTTTGAGAGCAAGGGGTTTACTTGGAGAAATACAAGAGGTGTGAGTAGGAGATTAGATTATATTTTTGTAAATAAAGAGTGTGTAATTAGTGATTGTAAGATTATCCCCATCTGGTGTTCAGATCATGATATTATCTTCAGTTCTATTGAAATGAAAAGCCCAGACATTGGCCTGGGGTATTGGAAAATGAACATTTCTGTTTTGGAGAATCAGGATTTTAAGAGAGAGTTTAGAGCCTTATATGGTAATTGGAGGAGGATGCAAGATAGTTTTGATAAATTGGTAAAATGGTGGGAAGTAAAAAAGAGAATAGATAAATTCTGAACAATTTTGCAAGCAGTTGAGGAAACAGGAGAGATATGAGATGAAGCAGATGCAAAATAAACTGGAAAAAATGAATTCTGAACTTAATGAGGGGAGGGAGGTGAATGTAAAAGTATATGAACAGGTGAAAAAGGAGATTAGGTGTAAATTAGAAAAAAAGGTTAAGGAATTTACTTTTCTGGCAAGGGTAGAGGAAAATGAAAAGGATGAGAAGTGCTCCAGGTTTTTTTTTCAAACAGTGAGGGAGAAACAGAGAAATTTTCATTAGTGAACTGACCAGTGAAAATGGGTCAATTAAACAGAATGGAGAGATGTTGAAGTATGCGCAAAGGTATTATCAGGAATTGTTTGGAAAAAGAGGAAATGATAAGGAGAAGGGTGATGTTTTTTTAAGTAACATTACAAAAAAGTTAAGTCAGGAGGAAAAAGAAGATTTGGACAGGGGGATAAACAAGGAAGAGGTGGAGGCAGCTTTAAAATCATTAAAGAATGGGAAGACACCGGGGTGTGATGGGCTTCCAAAAGAATTGTATTTGTGCTTTTGGGAAATTTTTCGTGGGAGATTTGATTAAAGTGTATAGTGAGATGCTTAAGGATGGGGTGATGGCCAAATCACCGAGCATGGGGGCAATAAGTTTAATTTTTAAAAAAGGGGATAAAAATTTATTAAATTGGAGGCCGGTTACTTTGTTATGTGTGGAAAATAAAATTCTAGGTAAAGTAATGGCAAACAGATTAAAAAAGGTAATGCCTAGATTGATAAATGAGGATCAAACATGTGGAGTGGTGGGCAGACAGTGGTTTGAATTTACAATTAATTAGGGATGTAATTTAATGGGTAAATGGAAGGGAAGTACCATTATGTTTGATGAATATTGATCAGGAGAAAGCCTTTGATAGGGTTAGTCATGTTTTTTTGTTTGAGGTAATGGAAAGAATGAATTTTGGCCAAACTTTTATGGGGTGTATAAAAACTATGTATAAGGAGGGTTTCAGAAGGGTGAAAATTAACGGGTTTTTAAGTGGAAAAATAGAACGGGAAGGAGGAGTGAGGCAGGGATGTCCTATGTCGCCGCTGTTGTATGTTATTTTTATTGAATCGTTTGCAGAGTTTGTAAGGAATGACAGAGGTTTTGAGGGGACATGGATAGAGCATTCCAGGTGATAGATTTATATGGCCAAGCGACAGGTTCAAAGGTGAACCTACAAAAGTCATCTGTTATGTATTGTGGGAAGTGGGATAAGAGAACTGAGGGTAAAGGCGGGGTTGAGGAGTGTCAGCACGGGCTAAAGATCTTGGGGGTACGGTTCTATAGGAAGGATGTGGCAAGGAAAAATTGGGAGGAAAAAATTGAAAAGGTAAAGAAAAGAATGAATATATGGAGAAGCAGGAAACTGACCATATCAGGGAAGGTTTTAGTGTTGAAAGCACAGATCCTACCTACGTTGGTGTCTTGCCAATGTGTTTCTGGTTCCGGTAAGATGCAAACAAAAGTTAACAAGGGAGGTGTTTTCTTTTATCTTTTTGGGGAGGGAGATACAAGTGTGTGAAGAGGGAAGTTATGTACGGGAAAATGGAGGAGGGGGAAGGGACGTGCCGTGTTTTCCCTTAAAATTGGATTGTTTATTTGTAAATCAAATGTGTAAGAATTTATTGATGAAAGTGTGTAACAAATCATATTTTTTGAGATTATGGTTAGGGATTTCATTGAGAGAGTTTGTTTATTGGGATAATAGGGTGCCCCATTCAGAAACCAGGCCGAGGTTTTATGATCATACAGTGTCCTTTTTGAAAGTGCATGAAAATTTGGTAAATGGGGAAATTTTATTAAATCACAAAAAGATGTATGGGCTGATAAGGGATGAGTGGGGGGTTAAGTTGGATGTGGATTTAAGATCAATTGAATGGGGGAATATGCAACAAAAGTATTTGGAAAATGAAGTGAAGGATTTGGTTTGGTTGGGAGCATTAAATAAGCTTCCTGTAAGGGAGATATTACATAGACACGGATGTGCATCCATGGCAAAGTGTCCAAGAGGTAAATGTAATGATTATGAAACTATTAAACATGTATTCTGGGAGTGCTATTTTGCAAAGCAATTCTGGAAGAAATGTGCAGGTTTGCTGAAAATATTTGAGGGGAATTGGGTTTTAGATGGGGATTGTGTTATGTTTGGGGAGGGGGTGTTCAAATTCCCTAAGGAACATTACATACCTGTTTGGACTCTTATAAGTTTGGGGAAGATGGCTTTATGGGAAAAAAGAAACATAGCACTGAAAAAAGAAAAAGACAAATCCACTGTATTAGAGGCCTATTTTTTTTCGAATGGAAGGTGAAAGAAGTAATGAGAATGGAAAAGTATATATGGGGGAGGAAAAAATTGAAAGGTTTGATGGATGTGTTGGATGGCTGAGTTTTATTTCTGTGTATGCATGGGTAGATGAGTATTGGTATGTGTTATAAAATTGAGTTTTTTTTGTATGGTAAAATTGTAATGAGGGAAAGTGGTTAAAAAAAAATTGCTAGCGAAATGCGTTTTTAAAGTGTTTGGACTCGCTATCCACGAGGAAGAGTGAGAGTGTTTGTTTTTGAGAGTGAAGGAGACAGCGATTGTTGTTTTTGGCCAACTGCTCGCTGTTATTGATGACCGCTCCAGTGCTCCTTAGGGGGCTGGAGGAAGCGGACACGTTCCGAGTGGGTATCTTACCAAAAAGGTAAGAAAGACGAACTACAGTTGCAAAGCACTGCTGCTTTTTCGATGATTGATTAAAACTATCAATCTTCGAAAAAACACGGATCACATTAATTGTGATCGGTTTGATACCAATAGGCTTACATGACAGGTATTGTGTATAGACAATGGTAAAAAGTACTAGACAGTTAGGATTGCGCATTAATGAGCGAGCATAAAAGTTCAATTAGGAGAAAAGATATCCATTCACCACTAGCTAGACATTTTGTAGATGCCAAACATTCCATTTCAGATCTGAAATACCGTGGCATACAAAAAAATATTTCAAGCTCGAGGAGGTGATAATCTCTAACAAAAACTATTACAATGTGAATCCAAATGGATCTTCTATCTCCATACAGTACAACCCGAGGGATTAAATGAAGAGCTAGGATTATCATGTTTTCTGTGATATAATGCGCAACCATATTTGTCTTTCATAAGAGCTGAAAATAAATTATAGCGCTTTGAGATTATGTCTTATTAGCAGATTGTTTAGAAATGTACTCAAATATGTTCCAACTGTTCTGTCTACGAAATATTTCTGTAACATTTATGTAATGCCTTTGTGGTTTTTTAATGAAGATCATTTGCTAACAGACTGTTCTGATTTTGTTTCTAACAGTGAAGCGATCGCTCTGTTTGCCGTATATTTTCTTTCTGTAAGAGGAGTGTCCTTGTGATCCCATACAGAATGCGACAAAACAAGTCGCCCTCCTTAATATAAACAGAAAAAGAATAAGTACACGCACACGCCTGGTGATTTACTGCAGCGTCAGACATTGGAGGTTCAGCAGTGTGCTGCAGTGTTGTGGAAAGTCGGTGTAAGTCAGGATGGCCGAGCGGTCTAAGGCGCTGCGTTCAGATCGCAGTCTCTCTGGAGGCGTGGGTTCAAATCCCACTGCTGACAACTCTTCTTGTTAATTTATTTCTAAAACGTCCACCGAATGTTTGGTAATTTTACTTGTTTTTCTTGTTGGTATTCAAATCACGGGTTTTAAATGAGAGAAAGTCACCGCAAGCCCGCACCCTCGCCACTTTCTTCACACTGTTAAACTGCCTCATAAAGATGAGGCCTCTAATTATGCCTTTCCAATACTTTGAATGTGTTATTGTTCAGTTTAACATATCTTGGTAGAATCATAATGTCGGCAGGACTTGTTTCTCGGGTTTTAATAACAAGGTTCGTGTGTGGCCGGTTAGCTCAGTTGGTTAGAGCGTGGTGCTGATAACGCCAAGGTCGCGGGTTCGATCACCGTACGGGCCATTACTTTTCTTCTTTAAAGAAACAACAGCATTTGTGATGGTGCCAAAACCGAACACTCTTAAACAAAATGAACCGAAGCGATATGAAGTACAACCAGTAATATTTCAGATTTCTTGAGCTTTAAACAAGTATTAACAATGAACACATACAATTAAAAACAAAGCTTACGTAGTCGGCAGGATTCGAACCTGCGCCGGGAAACCCCAATGGATTTCAAGTCCATCGCCTTAACCACTCGGCCACGACTAGATGTTCTTACATTTTTCTGTGAAATTATCCATATTATTGTCAAAAGTAAACCACACCCGCGGTAATGCTGTAGATGGCAGTATAAGCTAACACATGAACCGAAGTCAAATGCCTTTGTTGAAACTCCATCGATTTATACAAGGCAAGCACACGTAGGAAATGTAAATACAATATCCTTTCTGTCAACGTTCATAATAATGAATACATCTTTATTTCAAAATACGTAGCTATTTAACAGATCTTTTCAAAACACTCATACACAAAAAAACAAAGTAGATCTTTATTTCAACTGAAAAACTGACATGCTTCATGGCTGCTGCCACAGCACTCGAGCACGTTGTGGCTAGCGTGAGCGGACTTAGCAGATAACAAGATCTACAAAATATCACATGCCAATAAAACATAACATAACTATGTTCATTTTTATAACACCCCACCCCAGATGGGACTCGGACCCACAATCCCTGGCTTAGGAAGACAGTGCCTTATCCATTATGCCACTAGGGCTGACAAGGGAAGCACAGATTTGGTAGTACTAAAGAAAGTGGGAACAATAGTATCGTGGTTTAATAAATATCCAAGCCATTGTTGGTGTTCAAACAAAGCAGAGTGTTACATTGGGAAAGGGCCGTACTAATCGGTAAGTATTTGAAATTCATGTGGGAAGATTTAAGATTGTGAAGAAGTTTTAATATGCTTGCGTATTTGCGCATTGGTAACCTTACATAATTACGTTTTGATTAATGCCACTTCCTTACGGACAGTAATCAGGGGGACGATACAAGACCAGAGCCAATAAACCTGTTATTTTCCTGTCCTTTCATTACCATATTCTAGTGTGCTTGTTCAGAATATGTGTGAATCCTGAAAACGTCTTACTAATATGTGAACAAAGCCAGCATTCACTTTATTGATCACCATGTGGATTACCCACTACTGGAACACAGATGATTGTGTTAAAGATGTTAATAGACTTTTAATGTACAAGTTTTAGAGCTAAACGTTTGTTGAGACAGTTCAAGCGCTGTAGCAGTGTTTACCTATTTCCTGGATATTTGCCTTTTGCTCTTACTCTGGAAAAAGTAATACTAATAAAAAGTAGGCAAAAAAATATTTTGAGAACCGCATTTGGGTGAAAAATGAACAGTTTCAAAACACATTTGTAAAGGCATTGGATTCTATTATGGTGTTTCCGAGCTGTTGAACGTTTCTCATTATATACAGGTTTACTGGCTTGACAGAAAGGTGATTGACGAAAAGAATGCATCGTCCCTGCGTGGGCTTGAAACACCAACCTTTTGGTTAAGCCGAACGCGCTCACCGATTACGTTGTTTTATTAGATAACACCCTCGGAGCCCAACAGACAACTGTATGCATATAACTAAAATATTTACGGTTCAAATGGCAATCGTATTCATCAGATTTTAAGCACACATTTGATAGACTTTACACTGCAAAGGAGGAAGGCAGGCAATGCAAATGAGGCAACTGGCTCGTACTTTTAAATCATACGAGAAACTTGAACCCAATTAAGCTTTTAACCGCCTGCAGTCTGGAATGAGTTTGTAATGTTATTGTAACACCTCACTGGGCTACAGCAATTGCATTATATGAAAGTGCTCCTGTTTATTTGTCACCGGCACAGCTACCGGTACCAGTCAGAGTTGGAGGGAGACGGTCGGCCAGTTGCACATAAAACAGTACTTCCAGGGATCATTTCTATAGTGATTTGCTAGCGAAATGCGTTTCTAGAGTTTTTCTGTGAGGTTAGCATTATTTAAGCGTTTCTTCAGCTTCCGAAAGGATCTTCTGCCGGGAATTGGAGAGCCCTACAGCGGGAGTTGAGAAGATGGCGGGAGTGCGGAGATTCAACGTGCTCCGTTTCACCTGGAAAGAAAAGGAAGACGTGACCTTAACCAGATTGGTCTTCAGGTCGGCAGATTCTTCAGAGGCTGCTAGAAGTCAAACCGATGGAGCTGAATTGTTTAATCAGAAGACCAGGAATAACTGCGAGCTTTGATGTCAGCTTCGTGAGTACAGGGGCAATGGGGAAGTGCTTGGAACTGTTTAACAAGAAGAAAAAAGATGCACCTTTAAATCAGTTTTTAGTTGAGCCTCTGTCCAACAGAGAAATCAAAGTTGTCACGATTCAGTTTTATGACGAGACTGTAAATGATAATGATATTGAGACCTGGTTGAGCAGACACTGTCAGGTTAAATCTGCCAGTCGCAAAGTGAGAGATGCGGATGGGGTGTGGAATGGGGCTAGACAATGGCTCATTCAACTCCATGAGGACCCGAACGGGATTAATGGCGTGCAGCATTTGCCAAATATTACACTGGGAAGTGCTCGTGGGTTTGTGATCTACTACGGCATGCTGAAGCTGTGCCGTAACTGTGGGGAACTGGGACACATAGCGGTGGCTTGCAAGACTGTAAAGTGTAAGAACTGTGGTGGGCCGCACATTAGTTTCATGTGCACAGAGAAGAAATGCAACCTGTGTGGGAAAGAGGGGCATGTCTTTAAAGCATGCCCGGACCTGTACTCCAACATGGTTAAAGGGCTAAGAGTGCTAGAACAAACAATGTAGGAGAAGGAGGCTGATTCGGAGAGTCAGAGGAACAGCATGGCACAGATTGGGAACATAGAGGAGAGTTTGGAGGAGTATTTTTCAGAGTCAGACTCGAGTGCTGAGGAGCTTGAGTATGAGGAGGAGAGCGCCATTGCTGACCGGAAAGTATGGAGAACGACAAAGCGTAAGTCTGACCAACAGGATGAGGGGAGTGACACAACAAAAAAGAAAGTCGGCGAGGTATTGGTTTCGTATGAAGCAAAATCTGAAATAAATTCAGGTGACACATCTGAGGTGGAGGTAATGGAGGAGGCTGGGGTTTATGCGGACAGCCCTGCCTATTCTAGCGGGAGAGAGGACGTAGTCAGATTGGACTTTGATGGGGCAGCCTTTTTGGAGGAAGGGGATGTTACGTCTTTTTCTTCAGTATCGGCTATGCTGAAGCCGGGAAAGGGCGAAGCAACTGCAGAAGGGCAGGTACGGGACGTTGAAACTGTGGAGGACGTAAGTGCTGAACAAAACAGCGCTGCCGTGGACAATGATAAACTTGGGGGGGGAAGGGTGCTGGGATGGACAAGGAGCAAGAATGGGAGGAGGGGAAGAAAAAAGGAAAAAAGAAAAAAAAGGGAAAAAGAGAAAGATGGGTCTGATGTAGGAAAATAATGGAGACGAAGGGTGTATATTTGTGTTGCTCTTTTTTTTGGATATTAGTCATGTTATTTAATATTGTGTCAATAAATGTTAGAGGGATTTGGGGTTTGAGTAAACGTAGAAGCGTGCTGGGTTATTTAAAAACTATTGATGCAGATATGTTTTGCTTGCAAGAGTGTGTTATTCCATACTCTAAGAGTTACTTTAATTTAAAGCAGGAATGGAATGTGGGGGAATCAATATGGTCGGGGTCAAATACAGAAAGAGCTGCAGGGCTGGGCGTTGTGTTTAAAAATGCAAATGTCATAAGTGAAATACATGAAGTAGTCCCTGGGCGTTTATTGATTATTGATGTTAAATATGGAGAGACAGAATTGCGAGTAATAAATGTATATGGGCCCCAGTCAGGGACGGAGAAAGTTCATTTGTTTGAAAAATTAAGATTTTTGGTAACGAGCAGGGTATTGCTTATAGCGGGGGATTTTAATTGCGGCATGTTAGTTGAAGACCAGAAAAAAGCAATTCTTGATAAATCTGATAAATTGTTGAAATGTATTATAAATGATGCAGGTTTAAGAGATGTGGCAAAATGCTTTTGTCCCTCAGACCCAGGGTACACATGGTCTAATAAAACACAATCTTGTGTTAAGGATAGATTTTTGTTTTGTGTCTCGAACTATAGAGATTAAGGATTTCAGTTTAGAATCTGTGTTTTTTTCAGACCATAGATTGTTGAAGATTTCAGTAAAATTGGTTGGAAAAATGAAATCTGGAGGGGGAGGGTGGAAATTAAATTGTAAATTACTAGAAGATGAGAAATTAATTAAAGCTTACAAGAAAAGATATTTGGAATGAAAAGAACTGAAGGTGTGTTTTAATTCGATAAGTGAATGGTGGGAAATGATAAAGAGTCGAACCAAGGGTTATTTTGTAACTTTAGGGAGAAAGAGAGCACAAGCAATTAAGGCTAAACATTTAAGACTGCAGCAGAGGTTGCAAAATTTGGTACAATTACAGGGAAGAGGTTTTAATTTTACTATGGAAATTGAGGAGATTAAGCACAGGCTCTCCGATTTATTTGGAGAAATAGAAAGGAAAGTACAGTTTAGGGCAAGAGTGAAACATTTAGAAAGACGAAACATGCAGCAGTTTCTTTTTCCGAGAACTGGTGAAGGGGAAAAGGTTTGTGCAAGGTTTAAAAGATAATGAAGGGGAAATAGTAACTGAAAGTGAAGACATGTTAAATGTCGTAAAAGTGTTCTATGAAGAGCTGTATGAGAAAAAAGAAACTGAGGAGGGGGTGCAGGATTCGTTTGAGTGAACTAGAGGGGGAGGTAAATAAGGAAGAGAGTATGGATTTAATACATGGGTTGAGGGCTGACTAGGTGAAGCAAGTGGTTCTCACTTGGTAAAGGGAAGGCGCCGGGGATAGATGGACTCCCTATAGAGTTTTACCAAACCTTCTGGGAGGAAATTAAGGAGGACCTAATGGAAGTGCTTAATGAATGGTTTTAAAGTTAGAAGTTTGGGGAGATCTATGAGGGAAGGTTTGATAACCATTTTGTTTAAAAATAAAGGGGATATCAATGATCTGAAGAACTGGAGGCCAATTACATTGCTTAATTGTGATTATAAAATTTTATCCAAAAGATTAATGATTAGACTACAAGAAGTAACCGGAAAATTAATCTGTCCGGATCAGGTTTGTGGTGTGCCAGGGAGAACTGTGGTGGATAATTTGGTTCTAATAAGAGATGCATGTCTATATACAAAAGAGAGGACACCCTTTGTGTCTAATTAATATTGATCAGGAGAAAGCTTATGATAGGGTAGATCATGAATATCTCTATAAAGTCTTTGTGCATATGGGGTTTGATCCAATTTTCATCGATTGGATTAAAATGCTGTTTCAGGACGTAAATGCCAGGGTGGTGGTAAATGAGTTATTGTCACCGTTGTTTAAAATTAATTCAGGTGTAAGGCAAGGGTGCCCTCTATCACCCTTGTTATACATTTCTTTAGAACCCGTGCTAGCAAAAATAAGGAAAACAAAGCAGATAACGTAGGTGATTATTCCAGGGTCAGGACAACAAGAAGTGAAGGTATTGGCTTACATGGATGATATATTGTTTGTTTATCTGCAGAGATGACTATTCAGTTCACAAAGCCTTGGATAAAATGAAATTATTTGAAACAGCTTCTGGTTCAAAAATCAACGTAGAAAAGTTATGCTTTGGTGTATGGGAGAATGGAAAGAAAAGGAGAGGATCGAGAAGGAGTTAATAGTGGAAGGGGAGAGTATAAACGATTTTAGGTGTTGTATTTGATAAACATATTAATGGGAGTAGGAACTGGGTGGAAGTCTTAGGGAGGGTAAAGAGGAAAATGGATTATTGGAAGTTAAGAAGGCTATCGCTAGAGGGAAAACAATTATAAAAATGGTACTGATGCCAAATCTGCTGTATGTAGCAAGGGTGTTCCCACCTGATGTTGCATCAGGAAGAACATTAAATAGACAATTGTTTCGGTTTTTTTGGGGAAGGGAATTTGAGAAGGTCAAGAGAGAAACAGTAATCTTACAAGGGAGTCAGGGTGGTAAGGGCTTTCCAAATGTCATTTATTTTCTATGGGTCCATTGTGTATGTCATATGATGAAGTCAATTATTGAAATGAATAAAAAAAGTTTTTTTGCTAAGTTTTATTTTGGACAGTTTGAGGAGAATGGGTATAGTGAAATTAACAAATACTGTGCCACATAGTCAGGATATGCCTTTTGTGTACAGGAAGGCCATGAATTTTATTATACAAAATAATGTGTGTAAAGCGATGGAAGCCGAGTGGTCAGCAAAGAAACCGATTAAAAAGGAGGCAAGTGGAAAATTAAGTAGAATAGGCTTACTGAGTGACAAAGACTCAGAAATGGTATGGAACATTGTAAATTATTTTAGATTAAGTAATAAACAAAAGGACATAGCATGGTTAACAGCACATGCAAGGCTGCCTTGTAAAGAGCTGCTCTATAGAAGACAGGTGTCGAGGTCGAATGCATGTGTTAGAGGAGAGTGTGGGGCAGAAGAAACGATACAGCATGTGTTTTATGAATGTGAGTATGCGAGGAAATGTTGGGAAAGGGTAAATAATTGGACACGGAAATTTATTAAAAACCAAGATTTATGTGTCAATTTAATATTGTATGGGCCAAGAAAAGGGATTAAATCAAATGACAGGGAAAAAGGATGGCAGATAATTGTGTAAAAGAGGCACTGTGGAGTATTAGAAATCTGAGTGTTTAAAAATAAAACAAAATGTAAATGATTTCTGTAAAATTGTGATTTCTAGGATTACAGATTATGTGTGGATAGACATAAAGGCTTTGGGCAAAAAGACAACCTTGAGAAAATGGAAAATGAGAACACTGCCTGAGTTGTTTTTGTAATGTTTCTTTCTATTTGTTTTTGATGTTATGAATGTATTTTGATTTGTTTTGAATTTTTATAATAAACATTTATATAAAAGCTACCAAAATGCATTTCTAAAGTTTTTGGACTCGCTGTCCACGAGGAAGAGTGAGAGTGTTCGTTTTTGAGCGTGAAGGAGACAGCGAGTGTTGTTTTTGGCTAACTGCTCGCTGTTATTGATGACCGCTCCAGTGTTCCTTAGGGGGCTGGAGGAAGCGGACACATCCTGAGTGGGTATCTTACAAAAGGTACAAAAGACGAAATAGTTGCAAAGCACTGCTGCTTTTTCGATGATTGATTAAAACTATCAAACGGACTGAAAACACAGATCGCATTAATTGCGATTGGTTTGATACCAATAGGCTTACATAACAGGTATTGTGTATAGACAATGTCATATACACAGAAATGAACACGGACAGTTTATTAAGGGCTGACTCATTTACATGTTCGAGAGATCTAGGTGTACTGGACAAATCTACTGGATTTTTTACCATGTCGTAATTGTGCCGCCTGTGATAATGCGTTTGCATTTTACAAGCCATACAACGAAAAAAAGAGTACAGTGTCTTACAAGTGATGACCTGTGCTTCAACGCATGTCATTTATTTGATTTCTTGTCCGTGCCATTTGCAATATGTTGGTAGAACTACTAGACAGTTACGATTGCGCATTAATGAGCGAGCATAAAAGTTCAATTAGGGGAAAAGATATCCATTCACCACTAGCTAGACATTTTGTAGATGCCAAACATTCCGTTTCAGATCTGAAAAACAACATTTCGGTTAACTGCCGAACGTGCTAACCAATTATGGTGTTTTATTAGATAACACCCTGGGAGCTCAACAGAACAGTGTGTATGCATATAGCTAAAATGGAAACCAAATATTTACGATTCAAATGGGAATCTTATTCAGATTTTAAGCACACATTTGATAGACGTCACAGTGCAAAGGAGGAAGGCAGGCAATGCAAATGAGGCAACTGGCTCGTACTTTTTAAAGCATACGAGAAACTTGAACCCAATTAAGCTTTTAACTGCCTGCAGTCTGGAATGAGTTTGAAATGTTATTGTAACACCTCACTGGGCTACAGCAATTGCATTATATGAAAGTGCTCCTGTTTATTTGTCACCGGCACAGCTACCGGTGCCACTCAGAGTTGGAGGGAGACGGTCGGCCACTTGCCCATAAAACAGTACTTTCAGGGATCATTTCTGTAGTGGTTCTTGAAGTGTGTGTTTGAGGGAAACATTCGGCTTCCGAGTGGGTTTTGGAGAGACTAACATCGGGAGCTGGAAGGAGGGCGGCGACAGCAAGTGTGCGCAGATTTAACGTGCTTCGTTTCAACTGGAGCGACAAGAAAGAAGTGTCTTTGTCAAGATTGGATTTCAGTAGACAGATCCTGCAGCGGCTGTTGGAAGTGAAACCGGAGAATTTGAACTGTCTGATCAAGCGTCCAGGAATTGCTGTGAGCTTCGACGTAAGCTTTGTGAGTAATGGAGCAATGGAAAAATGTTTGGAAGTGTATAATAAGAAAAAAGACGCACCACTAAGTCAGTTTTCAGTTGAACCTTTGGTCGGACAGAGAAATAAAAGTCGTTACAATTCAGTTTTATAGTGAGGTTGTAAAACGACTATGATATTGAAACCTGGCTACATAGACATTGTAAAGTTAAGTCTAGCAGAAAAGTAAAGGACGCTGACGGTGTGTGGAACGGAGCTAGACAATGGCTCATTCAAACTCCACGAAGACCCGAATGGGATTAATGGTGCGAGACATTTGCCAAGTAACTTTTCTCTGGGGACTACTCAGGGTTTTGTTATGTACTATGGAATGCCAAAGCTGTGCCGCAACTGTGGGGGGTGGGGACACTTAGCAGTTGCGTGCAAGGTTGTGAAATTCAAGAACTGCGGTGGGGCTCATATCAGCTCTTTGTGCACTGAAGAAAAGAAATGCAACTTGTGCGACAAAGGTGGTAATGTTTTTAAAATGTGCCCGGACTTGTTCACTAATGTTGTGAAAATGCAGCGAGCGCCGAGGCCAACTGTGGCGGAGGAGGAGGCAGGAGCAGAGGGTCAGCAAGCGACAGGACTTGCGGTGGTGGAGAAAGAGGCAGAAGCGGAGAGCCAGGGTAACAAAGAGGCGCAGTTTGGTAACGAAGAGGAGAGCTTGGAGGAAGGTTCTTCGTCGTCGAGCTCTAGTGAGTTTGAGGAGGAGGGGGTTGCAGATCAAAGGAAGCGACCCGTGAAACGTAAGCCTGAAGAGGAGGAGGGGATTGATATAAAAAAAAAAAAAAAAAAGTCGGGGAGTCGGGGGTATCTGCTTCTCAGACAGCAGAATTAAGCTCAGGCGGTACACCTGAGTCAGAGACAATGGAGGAGAGTGGAGATTACGTTGACAGCCCTGCTTCTTCCAGTAGGGGACAGGACGTAGTCAGATATGACTTCGAAGGGGTAGCCTTTTTGCAGGAAAATGACGTTGCGTCTTTTGTTGCTGCTTCGGCTGTTCTAACACCGGCAGAGGACAAAACACCGGCAGAAGAGGAGCAACAATCAGATGACGGAAACACTGGGGAGAGCATTGCTGGTGTGGACACTGATAAGGTGGAGGGGGAGGGTGTCACAGAAGGTAAATGGGAGGAGGGGAGGCGAAAGAAAAAAAGGAAATAGAAAGAAGGATAAGTCTGATGTATAAAAATGAGGGGAAAGAAGGGTTTATAGTTTTTTTTCCCTTTTTGTTGACATTAGTCATGTTGCTCAATATTGTTTCAGTAAATGTTAGAGGGTTTCAGGGTTCGAACAAACGCAAAAGTGTATTTGGTTGTTTAAAATCAATTGAGACAGATATTTTTTGTTTGCAAGAGTGTGGGATCCCGTACTCCGATTATTATTATAAGCTTAAACAGGAATGGAACGTGGGAGAATCTATGTGGTCTGGGTCAAATACAGAGAGAGCTGCAGGGCTTGGTTTTTTATTTAAAAACCCAAATATTATGGTAGTGGAAATACACAAAAGTATTCCCGGGACGTTTTAGTTGTAGATATTAAATAGAGACACAGAATTGTGGCTAGTAAATGTATATGGGTCTCAGTCGAGGGTTGAGAGAGTTAAATTGTTTGAACAGTTAAGGGTATTTTTAGTTACTAATAAAATATTGCTTGTAGCGGGGGATTTTAATTGTGGCATATTAATTGAAGACCACAAAAAAAGAAAAAATAGATGTATCTGGTAATCTTTTGAAAATTCTGATAAATGATGCGGGTTTAATAGACGTTGCAAAAAGTTTTCGTCCCTCTGACCCAGGGTACACGTGGTCTAATAGTTCCACTAGTTCAAGGATAGATTTTTGTTTTGTTCCAAGCTTTGTAAATATTAAGAATTTTAGTTTAGAATCTGTGTTTTTTTCAGACCATAGAATGTTAAAGATTTCAGTAGAATTAACAGGGGGAACTGAGTATGGAAGAGGGGTGTGGAAGTTAAACTGTAATTTATTAAATGATGAAAAATTGATTAAATCGTACAAGAAAAGGTATTTGGAATGGAGAGAGTTGAAGGTTTGTTTTGATTCTATAAGTGAATGGTGGGAGATGGTAAAGTCTCGTACTAAGGGTTATTTTATAACAATGGGGAGGAAACAAGCACAAAGGAATAAAAATAGATATTTGAAACTTCAAAAAGACTGCAAAATCTAATAAAATTACAAGGGGAAGGCTTTGATTTTGGCGACGAAATTAAAGAAATTAATCACAAACTCTCTGATTTATTTAGAGAGAGGGAAAAGAAAGTGCGCTTTAGAGCTAGGGTGAATCATTTAGAGAAGGATGAGACGTGTAGTCGTTTCTTTCGTGAATTAGGGAAGAAAAAAAGTTTTGTGCAAAGTTTAAGAGATGGGGAGGGGGAAGTGTTAACAGAAATGAATGACATCTTAAATGCTACAAAAAAAGTTTTATGAAGATCTGTATAGAAAGAGGGAAACAGAAAGTGATGTGCAAGATTTGTTTTTGAGAGAGCTGGAGTGTCAAATTAGCAAGGAAGATAATATTAATCTAATTCATAAATTAAGGATGGAAGAAGTGAAACAGGTGGTTTTCTCATTTGGAAAGGGGAAGACCCCAGGTCTAGATGGTCTTCCCATTGAATTTTATCAGGTTTTCTGGGAAGAGATTAAATATGATTTAATGGAAATGCTTAAGGAATGCTTTGAGGGGGAAAGTTTAGGCAAGTCTATGAGAGAAGGTGTAATAACAATTTTATTTAAAAATAAAAGGGGATAGAAATGACTTGAAAAATTGGAGGCCAATTACGCTGTTAAATTGTGATTACAAAATTTTATCCAAGACTATAAATGGGCAGATTACAAAAAGTAACAGATAAATGAATTAATCCGGACCAGGTGTGTGGTGTTCCGGGAAGAATGATAGGGGATAATCTGAATTTAATAAGAGATGCATGTTTATATGCAAAGGAGAGGGGACTCCCTTTATGCCTTATTAATATAGATCAGGAGAAAGCATTTGACAGGGTGGACCAAAAATATCTGTTTAAAGTCTTTGAATAGATGGGATTTAATTCAGTATTTATTAAATGGATTAAAATGCTTTTCCAAGAGGTTAGGGGTAGGGTGGCGATTAATGGGTTATTGTCACCGACATTTCAAGTAAATTCTGGAGTAAGACAGGGGTACCCTTTGTCTCCGCTGTTGTACATATTTGCATTAGAACCTGTATTCGCAAAAATAAGGAAATCAAAACAGATAACAGGGGTGATAATTCCGGGTTTAGGACAACAAGATGTGAAATTAGTAGCCTACATGGATGATGTAACTCTGATTTGTAGAGATAACTATTCTGTTCACAAAGCTTTAGATATCATGAGGCTATTTGGGAGAGCTTCTGGTTCTAAAATTAATATTGAAAAGAGCCATGCCATGTGTATGGGGGAGTGGGAAGAAAAAGAGAAAATTGAGAGGGTGTTAATAGTGGAGGAGGAGGGGGTAAATATTTTAGGGGTGGTGTTTGATAGAGAAATTAACGGTATAAAGAATTGGCTGGAAGTTTTAAGAAAACTAAAAATAAAAGTTGAATATTGGAAATTGAGAATTGACACTAGAAGGGAAACTATTGATTGTTAATGATATTGATGCCAATTTTATTATATGTGGCAAGGGTGTTCCCACCCAACTTGGTGATGAGTAGAACAATAATTAGGCACTTGTTCCAATTTTTCTGGGGAGGGAGATTTGAAAAGGTGAACAGGGAAACTGTAATGGTGCAGAGAAACCAGGGTGGAAAAGGTTTTCCAAATGTCATTTATGTTCTATGGGTGCATTTTGTATGTTACACAATTAATGCAGCATTTGAAATGAATAAAAAATATAGCTTCTTTGCTAGGTTTTATTTTGGTCAGTCTTTGAGGAAAATGGGTTTAATGAAACTGACACATACAGTGCCTTATAGTGATAAAATGCCTTTTTTATACAGGAAAACAATGAGCTTTATAGTGCAAAATAACCTGCAAGAAGATGCAAGGGAATTGGTCAGCAAAAGAATTAATAAAAAAGAGACAATTGGAAAACTGTGCAGAGTAGGGCTCTTGAATGACAGTGCCTCGGAAACCATATGGAAAAATGTAAATTATTCAAGGCTAAAAATAGACAAAAAGATTTGGCATGGTTATCAGTGCATGGGAGGTTGCCATGTAAGGAACATTTGTATAAAAAGCATATGGTAAAGTCAGACAAATGTGTAAAAAAAAGGGTGTACAGCTGCAGAAACAATCCAACATGTGTTTTTTGAATGTGTATATGCAAAAGAAAGCTGGAAAAGAGTGACGAGATTGTCAAAGAAATTTATTAGAGATCAAGATATGTGTGTTAACTTGATACTGTATGGGCCAAAGAAGGGGATTAAAACAAATGCTAGTGAAAAAGTGTGGATTATTATTAACTGTGTAAGAGGCATTGTGGATAGTGAGAAATCTGAATGTGTACAACTTAAAAATTGAGACTACTGTTAACGATTTTTGTAAAATTGTAATTGTAAAAATAAGAGATTATGTATGGCTAGACATGGTGGCTTTGGGTAAAGCTGTGGCTTTAAAAAAATGGAAAATTAATTCACTTGGTGATTTGTTTTTCTAAACTGATTTAGAATGTCAAGATTTGTTTTGTAACCAAGCCTGTAAAGGACTATGACTTTTATTTAGTTTTCTTTTGTGATTGATTATAATGTGTTTTGAATTTAATAAACTTTATATAATGCTAGCGAAATGTGTTTTTAAAGTGTTTGGACTCGCTATCCACGAGGAAGAGTGAGTGTTCGTTTTTGAGCGTGAAGGAGACAGCGAGTGTTGTTTTTGGCCAACTGCTCGCTGTTATTGATGACCTCTCCAGTGTTCCTTAGGGGGCTGGAGGAAGCGGACACGTTCTGAGTGGGTATCTTACCAAAAGGTACGAAAGACGAACTACAGTTGCAAAGCACTGCTGCTTTTTTGATGATTGATTACGGATCACATTAATTGTGATCGGTTTGATACCAATAGGCTTACATAACAGGTATTGTGTATAGACAATGTCATATACACAGAAATGAACACGGACAGTGTTTATTAAGGGCTGACTCATTTAAATGTTCGAGAGATCTAGGTGTACTGGACAAATACTGGATTTTTTCCATGTCGTAATTGTGCCGCCTGTGATAATGCGTTTGAAACTAACAATTTTACAAGCCATACAACGAAAAAAGAGTACATGTAGTGCCCCCCTCCAATACACCGTTCAATAGTTAACCAAGGATAACCCCCTCGGTTATCCCTATAATTAAATTGACTAACTTAAATAACCAATTAAGTAGAATTAATGACTACGCCAATTTGAAGTTAATATAACTCCAAATAAATAACAGGTTCTTTAAAAATCAAGACAGCTCAGTGTGTAAAGTGAAGACAACAAGGTATAAAAAACAAGAATTTTATTTAAACAAAATATCACAGCTTTTACCTATAGCAGCAGTTTTGATAGCAGTAACCTTTAAACTAACAGCAGATTTTTACCCAGAGCGATCCCATCAGACCCTAAGCACTAGGATACTTTAAACTAAATAATATCACACCAACACTTCTAAACAAAAAGATAATTCACAGCACAATAACACTTTTAAATAACACCCTTCAAAGCAAATAGTGATTTCCACAAACACAATTCCAAACAATAAAATATCAAACCTTAAATAACACACTTAAAAAAAAAACAACTAATAATCAGTGATTTTCATAAAAACAGAAAACTTCATGCAACCAAAAAAATGTCTAATACTTAAACCCTCCAATAGCCGCTATTTTAGATAATACACAGGTGGATAAAGTGAAGGTTAACAGGCCTCTCAACTATACATTGTAAACACATACACAATTACAGTTAGGATAATCAGGACAAAGACGCTAACTAAAAATCTAAAAAAAACAATAACACAATTAAAAGAAGGTCGTATGCATCGCTCAAATATTACATCAAAATTCACATGATCGTAATTACCAACTCAGAATACAGACAATGCACATTCTCTTTTGTAATCAACCCCATACAATTGCGACCGACGTCTAAGAGCACGGGGGATACTTCACTGAAACCACTCCAATATGGAGCGGACCAAACTATTCAATATGAAGTAGTAGTTTACAATTAACTTCTAGCGCTTCAGCCAATTCACAGCGCCTCAGTATTACACTTGAAAAGTTACAATCCTTACCAAACAGTAGTTCCCCGACCCGTGCTCTCAGCTCACAAGTCTCTCAAACCCGGTCGCTCCCTGCTGATTAACCCCACCTGTTTTTTATACAGCTGTCCGAATTACGAATTAGCACTGCAATTACTATGGAGACCAGTAGTGTCCCTGGGGTTTAAAGGGACAGTGCAACAGTAAAAATAATAAAAATCACACAATAAAACTCAATCTTATTACATTCAAAAAAAATAAACAATACATCCATTGCACATCCGTTACATACAGTATCTCACAATTGATGACCTGTGCTTCAACTCATGTCATTTATTTGATTTCTTGTCCTTGCCATTTACCCATGTTGGTAAAAGTACTAGACAGTTAGGATTGCGCATTAATGAGCGAGCATAAAAGTTCAATTAGGAGAAAAGATATCCATTCACCACTAGCTACACATTTTGTAGATGCCAAACATTCCGTTTCAGATCTTAAATACCGTGGCATACAAAAAATATTTCAAGCTCGAGGAGGTGATAATCTCGATCAAAAACTATTACAATGTGAATCAAAATGGATCTTCTATCTCCATACGGTACAACCCGAGGGATTAAATGAAGCGCTAGGATTGTCATGTTTTCTGTGATATAATGCGCAAGCATACTTGTCTTTCATAAGAGCTGAAAAGAAATGATAGCGCTTTGAGATAATGTCTGTTACTGGCGGATTGTTTAGAAATGTACTCAATTATGGTACAACTGTTTTGTATACGAAACATCTGTAACATTTATGTAATGCCTGTGTGGTTTTTTCATGAAGTTAATTTGCTAACAGACTGTTCTGATTTGTTTCTAACCGTGAAGCGATCGCTCTGTTTGCCGTATATTTTCTTTCTGTAAGAGGAGTGTCCTTGTGATCCCATATAGAATGCGACGAAACAGATCGCCCTCCTTAATAGAAACAGAAAAAGAATAAGTTCACGCACACACCAGGTGATTTACTGCAGCGTCAGACATTAGAGGTTCAGCAGTGTACTGCAGTGTTGTGCTAAGTCGTCGGGGTAAGTCAGGATGGCCGAGCGGTCTAAGGCGCTGCGTTCAGGTCGCAGTCTCTCTGGAGGCGTGGGTTTGAATCCCACTTCTAAAAAATCTGTTTAAACTGCCTCATTATGATGAAGCCTCTAATTATGCCTTTCCAATACTTTGAATGTGTTATTGTTCAGTTTAACATGAGAAAATCTTGGTAGAACAAGCATTATGTCCACAGGACTTATTTTCATCGGGTTCTAGTAACAAGCTTTGATTGTGTTGCCGGTTAGCTCAGCTAATAACGCCAAGGTCGCGGGTTCGATCCCCGTACGGGCCATGACTTTTCTTCTTTAAAGAAACCACAGCATTTGTGATGGTGCCAAAATGAACATTCTTTAACAAAATGAACCGCAGCGATGTGAAGTACAACCAGTAATATTTCAGACTTCCTGAGCTTTAAACAAGTATTAACAATGAACACATACAATTAAAAACAAAGCTTATGTTGTCGGCAGGATTCAAACCTGCGCGGAGAAACCCCAATGGATTTCTAGTCCATCGCCTTAACCCTTTGCAGTCCATTTATTAACTGCGCGTCAGGCACGCCAGGTCTAATTAATTTTCACACGCGCAGTTAATTTTATACGCGCTGTTTAAAAGTATTTTTTTTCACAGTCAAACGGGTTTAAATGGCCCTGCATATCAACAAAGCACTCACTAGGCATCTCCAAGCACACGTGGGAAATGTAAATACAATATACTTTCTGTTAACGTTCATTATAATGAATACATCTTTATTTCAAAATACGTAGCTATTTAACTGATCTTTTCAAAACACCCCCATACACAAAAACAATGTAGTTATTTATTTCAACTGAAAAACTGACTTGCTTCTTGGCTGCTGCCAGAGCACTCGAGAATGTTCTGGCTAGCGTGAGCGGACTTAGCAGATAACAAGATCTACAAAATATCACATGCCAATAAAACATACCATAATTATGTTCATTTTTATTATTAGTTTAGCAGACACCTTTATCCAAGGCAACTTACAGAGACTAGGGTTTGTGAACTATGCATCAGCTGCAGAATCACTTACAGTTACGTCTCACCCGAAAGACGGAGCACAAGGAGGTTAAGTGACTTGCTCAGGGTCACACAATGAGTCAGTAGCTGAGGTGGGATTTGAACCGGGGGACCTCCTGTTTACAAGCCCTTTTTCCTTTAACCACTGGACCACACAGCCTCCTATAACAACAACATACCCTGATGGGACTCAAACCTACAATCCTTAGCTTAAGAGGCCAGTGCCTTATCCATTAGGCCACAAGGGCTGACACGAAAAGCACATTTGGTAGTACTAAAGAAAGTGGGAACAATAGTATCGTTTAATACATATCCAAGCCATCGTTGGTGTTCAAACACAGCAGAGTGTTACATTGAGAAAGGGCCCTACTTGTCAGTAAGTATTTGAAATTCATGTGGGAAGGTTTAAGATTGTGAAGAAGTTTAAATATGTTGCGTATTTGCGCATTGGTAACCTTACATAATTAGGTTTTTGATTAATGCCACTTTCTTACTGACGATACAAGACCAGAGCCAATAAACCAGTTATGTTCCTGTCCTTTCGTTACCATATTCTAGTGTGCTTGTTCAGAATATGCGTGAATCCTGAAAACGTCTTGCTAATATGTGAACAAAGCCAGCATTCACTTTATTGATCACCATGTGCATTAACCGCTATTGGAACACAGATGATTGTGTTAAAGATGTTAATAGACTTTTAATGTACACGTTTTAGAGCTAAATGTTTGTTGAGACAGTTCAAACGCAGTAGCAGTGTTTAACTATTTCCTGGATGTTTGCCTTTTCTCTTACTCTGGAAAAAGAAATACTAATAATAAAAAGTAGGCAAAACCATTTTTTGAGAACCGCATTTGGGAGAAAAACTAAGAGTTTTTAAACACATTTGTAAAGGCATTGGATTCTATTGTGGCGTTTCCGAACTGTTGAACGTTTCTCATTACATGCAGGTTTACTGGCTTGACAGAATGGCGATTGACGAAAAGAATGCATCGTCCCTGCGTGGGCTTGAAACACCAACCTTTTGGTTAAGCCGAACGCGCTCACCGATTACGTTGTTTTATTAGATAACACCCTCGGAGCCCAACAGAACACTGTATGCATATAACTAAAATATTTACGGTTCAAATGGCAATCGTATTCATCAGATTTTAAGCACACATTTGATGGACTTTACACTGCAAAGGAGGAAGGCAGGCAATGCAAATGAGGCAACTGGCTCGTACTTTTAAATCATACGAGAAACTTGAACCCAATTAAGCTTTTAACCGCCTGCAGTCTGGAATGAGTTTGAAATGTTATTGTAACACCTCACTGGGCTACAGCAATTGCATTATATGAAAGTGCTCCTGTTTATTTGTCACCGGCACAGCTACCGGTGCCACTCAGAGTTGGAGGGAGACGGTCGGCCAGTTGCACATAAAACAGTACTTTCAGGGATCATTTCTGTAGTTTTTTTTTTTTTCAACAGAATTGATAAAATATCTAGAGAGTGTGTAAAGCATTCCTGCTTCGGAGGAAGTCTTCTGCCGGGATTTGGAGGGGCTTTCTTCAGGAGCTGTGGTTATGCCGATGCAACCAGGTGTGCGGAGGCACAATGTAATTCGTTTTACATTTTGCGGCAAAATTGGCGGGGTGCGTCACCTTCCCAGTAATGTGACTTTGGGGGCAGCTCGTGGGTTTGTTGTATACAATGGGATGCCGAAGCTGTGTCGTAACTGTGGACAACTGGGACACCTGGTTGTGAGTTGTTCTGTAACTAAATGCAAGAACTGTGGAGGGCCGCATGTAACTGCTCTCTGCCATAAGGAGAAACAATGCAATCTGTGTGGGGAAGAGGGCCATGTTTTCAAAACTTGCCCAGATTTGTATACCAATATAGTTAAAGGACAGAGAGTAACACAACAGCAGGATGTTGAAAGGGAGGAAGAAGCCAGCAAAGAGAGAACAGAGGAACAGCAGGATGAAGACGGGAGTCTTAAAGAGGACCTGTATAGCTCAGAGTTTTCGGAAAATGAGCCTGATGTCTGCAGAGGAGGATAACGCTGATAATGAAATGGAGATAATACAGCAGACCGGTAAAGGGAAGCCTGAAGAACAGGCTGTGGCTAAAACAAAAAAGAAAGTCGGGGGGTTAATATTGCCCCTGATGTTGTGCACGATCAGGAAAGAGAGCATTTACTTGCACATATTGGGAAGCAAGAAAAGTGCCTGGCTGTGATTAGTAGTCCAGATACTCCAACTCGGGGGCTGGAAATTGAAAGAACTGATTTCCAGGGCTCTACATTTCTGGAGGAGGGAGATGTGCAGACTTTCTCTGCTGTGTCTGCATTTTTGAAACCAGCAGTTGTAGCAGAGGGTGAGTCAGATAACAATGGAAAGGTGGCTGCCACGGGCAAAGACAAAGACAAGATGGCTGCCACAAACAAAGACAAAGACAAGATGGCTGCCACAAACAAAGACAAAGACAAAGACAAGATGGCTGCCACAAACAAAGACAAAGATAAAGGAGCTGATAACAATACAATCAAAGACAAGGACACTATTGAGAACACAAGAGGAGACTATCAGTGGCATAACGTGGGAGAGAAAAAGAAAGGGGAAAAAAGGGACAAACAAATGATTAAGTTTGTATTTTTTTCTGTCATTTTTGTTTATACAATGATGATATTGAATTTATGTTCTGTAAATGTTAGAGGTATTAAAGGGGCTGATAAGAGAAAGAGTGTTTTTGGTCACCTTAAATCTATTGGTGCCGATATTATATTTTTACAAGAGTTGCAGTATTTCCTTGTCAAATGATTATGCAAATTTAAAAAAGGAATGGAATGTTGGGATATCTGTGTGGGTGGGATCAAATGTAGAAAAGGCTGCAGGGTTGGGGATTCTGTTTCAAAACCCTCATATTGAAGTTAAATCTGTTTCTGATATAATTCCAGGGCGTTTGTTAGCAGTTGATATAAAGTATCATGAAACAGAAATTCGTTTAGTGAATATTTATGGGGCTCAAACGTGTGCAGAGGGGGAACATATTTTTGAACACTTAAGATTGCTTTTAGTGAGCAACAAAACTAATAGTGGCGGGAGATTTTAATTGTGGATTGTTACCTGCTGATAAAAGGAAGCGGAATTTAGATAAATCAGGAAAATTGTTAAAAATAATAGTGAAAGATGCTCACTTGAAGGATGCAGCAAAATGCTTTTGCCCATTAGACCCTGGTTTTACATGGTTCAATAAAGCACAGTCCTCCTTTCCTAGAATAGATTTTTGTTTCGTATCACAGTTTTTAAATGTGAAAAATTGAATTGGAAACTGTTTTTTTTTTCAGACCATATGAGTTTGGTGGTATCTGTTGAACTGGTTAACAATTTTGAATATGGAAGAGGTTCATGGAAATTTAATTGTGCATTGTTACAGAATCAGGATTTGTTTAAGGCTTTTAAAAAAAGGTATACAGAGTGGAAAGAGTTGAAAGTGTGTTTTGATTCGGTGTGTGAATGGTGGGAAATGATCAAGAGTAGGACAAAAGGCTATTTTATATCACTAGGAAGGAGGAGGGCAGAGGAAAGGAAAAATAAATATGTTAAATTACAAAAAAGATTACAAAACTTGTTTGGGTTGCAGAGTCAGGAGTTTGATTTAAGGAGGAAATAAGAGATATTAAGGAGAAACTGTATAAGAGGTTTTTAAAAATTGGAAAAAAAGGTTATGTTTAGGGCTAGAGTCAAGTACATGGAAGAAAACGAGACTTGTAGTAGTTTTTTTTCTTTAAAGTAATGTTTAGGAAGAAGAGAGTTGTCTTAAAACTGAGAATGGGGGGTTCTTGAAAAAAAATGAAAATTGGGGAGTTTTATAAATCTCTTTATGAAAAGAGAGAAACAGATCCTGTAATACAAGATTTGTTTCTTAAAAGTCTGGAAACCAAGGTAACATTAGAAGAGAATAATGATTTGTTGAGGGATATAAATTTGGATGAGATTAAGGAAGCATGTTTTTCTTTTAAAACAGGTAAGACTCCTGGATCAGATGGGTTGCCCATAGAATTTTATTGCACCTTTTGGGAAGTGATTAAAGAAGATTTATTAGAAGTTTTCAATGAATGTTTGAGCAGTGGACTAATGAGCGATTCTATGAGGGAAGGGCTGATAACTCTCCTATTTAAAAATAAAGGGGAAAAGGAAGAGCTAAAAAACTGGAGGCCTATTAGTCTCCTCAATTGTGACTATAAGATCTTGTCCAAGATAATAATGTTTAGGTTTCAAAATATAACAGCAAAATTAATTGATCCTGACCAAGTATGTGGTGTTCCAGGAAGAGCTATTGCTGAGAATTTAGTATTGATTAGAGATGCATGTATCTATTCAAAGGAGAGAGATTCACCTTTATGTTTAATTAAGCTTGACCAAGAAAAGGCCTATGATCGGGTTGATCATAGTTTTATGTTTAAAGTTTTGGAGTACAAGGGTTTGGATCAAAGACTTATTAGAAGGATGAAGATGCTGTACAGAGGCATCAGTAGTAAAGTTATTGTTAATGGATTTATGTCTGGTGGTTTTGAGGTGAAGTCAGGGGTGAGACAAGGGTGTCCTTTGTCACCCCTGTTATATATTTATTGTTTAGAACCTGCACTTTTACGAATTAGAAAGAATACACAGATTGAGGGGGTGGTAACTCCTGGCTCTGATCATCAAGAGGTTAAAGCCTTAGCATACATGGATGATGTGACGTTGATGTGTAAAGACTTCTACTCTATTCAGGAAGCTTTGAAAATTATGGTTTTGTATGGGAAAGCATCTGGTTCGAAAATCAATATGGAGAAAAGTGAGGCTTTTTGTATGGGGGAGTGGGAGGAGAGAGATGAAATTAAGAAAATGTTAAAATTGAAGAATGATTACATTAAAATTTTAGGCATGATTTTTGATAAAAATGTGAGTGGGGTAAGGAATTGGGTGAAGGTGATGGTAAAGTGAGAAAGAAAATCACTTTCTGGAATTCCAGAAAGTTGTCAATGGAAGGTAAAATTTTAATAATTAAAGTGGTGTTTATGTCAATGCTCTTATATGTAGCAAAGGTTTTTCCTCTGGATAGAGCATCTTGCAAATCAATTAATAGGGAACTGTTTATTTTCTTTTGGGGAGGGAGAATGGAAAAGGTGAAAAGGGAAACTGTAATGTTGGAGAAGAAAAATGGAGGGAAAGGTTTTCCTAATGTCATTTTTATTTGTATGCAAATTTTGTCTGTTTTCTAATTAACACAATTCTTCAGATGAATAAGAAATGTAGTTTCTTTGCCAGGATTTTTTTGGACATTTTTTTAAGAAGGATGGGTTTAATTCATATAAATTTGACAGTGGCCTATAGTTGGACGATGCCTTTTGTATACAAGAAGGCTTCAATGTTTATTTTAGAATATGATCTGATGGATTGGCCAAAAGCAAAGTGGAAACTTAAAGATTTGCAGAAAAAGAAACTGGCAAATGATAAATTAATCAAAGTTAATTTTCAGTGTGCAGACGTGTCAACAGTTGTGTGGAGAAATGTAGGATATCCTGGCTTATCTAATACTCAGAAGGATATAGCTTGGCTATCTGTACATGCACGCTTACCTTGTCGGCAGCTTATGTACAAAAGACAAATGGCAATGACAGATACATGTGTAAGAGTTGATTGTAACTGAACAATCAACTGTAAACTGAATCGGTGGAACATGTCTTTTGTAACTGTAAGTTTGCTAAAGGATGTTGGGGGAGGGTAAAAGTGCTTCTGAAAAAATTTATCAAAACAAATGAATTGACATGGAATGTGATTATGTATGGGCCAAGAGGGGGTTTAAAAACAGATAAGTGGAAGAAGGCATGGCTGATCATCAACAGTGCCAAAGAAGCTTTGTGGTTGTTGAGAAACATGAATCTGTATAATAAAACAAAAAATCAAGCAACAGAAATTGATTTTTGTAAAATTGTTTTTGGTAGAGTGAAAGATTATATATGGATGGATATTAAGAACTTGGGAAGAAACAATGCAATGAAAAAATGGAAAATTAATTCAATGACAGATTTATTTTTGTAAAATGTATGTTTTGGTGATGTGATTATGTAATGGATTTTTCTAATAAACTTTTATATAAAGCTAGCGAAATGCATTTCTAAAGTGTTTGGACTCGCTATCCACGAGGAAGAGTGAGAGTGTTCGTTTTTGAGCGTGAAGGAGACAGCGAGTGTTGTTTTTGGCTAACTGCTCGCTGTTATTGATGACCGCTCCAGTGTTCCTTAGGGGGCTGGCAGACGCGGACACGTTCTGAGTGGGTATCTTATAAAAAAGGTACAAAAGACGAACTTGTCTGAAAACACGGATCACATTAATTGCGATTGGTTTGATACCAATAGGCTTACATAACAGGTCTTGTGTATAGACAATGTCATCTACACAGAAATGAACAATTACAGTGTTTATTAAGGGCTGACTCATTTACATGTTCGAGAGATCTAGGTGTACTGGACAAATCTACTGGATTTTTTTCCATGTCGTAATTGTGCCGCCTGTGATAATGCGTTTGCGTTTTACAAGCCATACAACGAAAAAAGAGTACAGTGTCTTACAAGTGATGACCTGTGCTTCAACACATGTCATTTATTTGATTTTTTGTCCTTGCCATTTGCAATATGTTGGAAAAACTACTAAACACTTACGATTGTGCATTAATGAGCGAGCATAAAAGTTCAATTAGGAGAAAAGATATCCATTCACCACTAGCTAGACATTTTGTAGATGCCAAACATTCCATTTCAGATCTGAAATACCATGGCATACGAAAAAATATTTCAGGTTCGAGGAGGTGATAATCTCGATCAAAAACTATTACAATGTGAATCAAAATGGATCTTCTATCTCCATACAGTACAACCCAAGGGATTAAATGAAGAGCTAGGATTATCATGTTTTCTGTGATATAATGCGCAACCATACTTGTCTTTCATAAGAGCTGAAAATAAATTACAGCGCTTTGAGATTATGTCTGTTATTAGCAGATTGTTTAGAAATGTACTCAAATATGTTACAACTGTTCTGTCTACGAAATATTTCTGTAACATTTATGTAATGCCTTTGTGGTTTTTTAATGAAGTTCATTTGCTAACAGACTGTTCTGATTTTGTTTCTAACCGTGAATCGATCGCTCTTTTTGCCGTATATTTTCTGTCTGTAAGAGGAGTGTCCTTGTGATCCCATACAGAATGCGACAAAACAGGTCACCCTCCTTAATATAAACAGAAAAAGAATAAGTACACGCACACACCAGGTGATTTACTGCAGCGTCAGACATTGGAGGTTCAGCAGTGTGTTGCAGTGTTGTGCATATTCCTCGGGTTAAGTCAAGATGGCCAAGCGGTCTAAGGCGCTGCGTTCAGGTCGTAGGCTCCATGGAGGTGTGGGTTCGAATCCCACTTCTGACAAATCTTCTTGTTAATTTATTTCTAAAACGTCCACTGAATGCTTGGTAATTTTACTTGTTTTTCTTGTTAGTATTCAAATCACGGGTTTTTAAATGAGAGAAAGTCACTGCAAGCCCGCACCCTCGCCACTTTCTTCACAGTGTTAAACTGCCTCATAAAGATGAGGCCTCTAATTATGCCTTTCCAATACTTTGAATGTGTTGTTCAGTTTATAACTTCTTGGTAATCATAATGTCCGCAGGACTTGTTTTTCTCGGGTTTTAGTAACGAGCTTCGTGTGTGTGGTTGGTTAGCTCAGTTGGTTAGAGCGTGGTGCTAATAACGCCAAGGTCGCGGGTTCGATCCTCGTACACGCCATGACTTTTCTTCTTTAAAGAAACCACAGCATTTGTAATGGTGCCAAAATGAACATTCTTTAACAAAATGAACCGGTACGATATGAAGTACAACCAGTAATGTTTCAGATTCCTGATCTTTAAACATGTATTAGTGTTGCACCCTTAAAAAGAAACATGCAGCAGTCCGCTTTCTTCTTCTTTTTGCAACTTTAATAAGCCACGGTCCGAATCAGTTTTTAACAAAGCAAGGCGTATCACTTCTTTTGTACATACAACTCAGTTTTTTTCTGCTCACAGATCTGGCATTTTTAGTTGTATTTTCTTATTTTTTTCCCATATGTAGCCGTTCACTGTTATCACATGCGCACACTTCTTTTTTTCGTTCGTTTTTCACGCTGTGACCTTCAACCTCTCTACGTTCAAAACCGTCTACATCTTAAAGGTACAGTGCTCCTTACAAACTAATGCTCAACATTCATATTTTTATTCCTAGCATTTTCTACGGCTGAACACCCTCCCCTACTAAGAAAATAAAAATGTTGTCAAAACATTTTTTTTTTTAAATTAACAATAATAAACAATTTAACCTTAAAGTGGTGTGTGGCAAGTTTTCTTTTACAAAGATTACATTTTACACCTTTCATCTCAATACTTCAGGCATAAATACAAGAAACAGTAAAAATGGTCCTATTTTTCTTGTTTTTCAGGAGTTTAAATTAGCCTACAGTTATGTTGGTTGGCCACCCAACAAAACGATGGGACAGGCATGGCATCTACCACTTTACTCCCCTTTTTTCTGTGCTTTAAACACGTACATGCCACTTTTCACTTAGATAACAAATACTTGTACAGTACCAATCAAAATTCTGTTAACTGTACTGGTACTCTGTATCTTCAACTCACTAAAGAACAGGTGTCACCTTTGTGTTCAGTTATACTCTGGTAGTCTAACCCAGTAGTTACTAGGGACTGTAAATAGACATTTACTTCAAAACTACACTAACTGTCAGTCAGGCATTGTAAATAAACATGTACTTTAAAATACCTTAATGGTCCACACATAACTTTCGTTATTTAACTAACTTTTTTTTTTTTTTTACAAGAACATGAAACATTTAACAGTCTCTGAGTCCTTCGTTCAGCATCCTTGGCCTACCATGCAGAAGTGACCAGACTTCGGTGGCATCTCGGTGGAGCCCAGAGAGTCGGTACAGGTTTCCATCTAAGCATTGCAGGTCCCTGCATCACACTATGTACTCTCTGGTCAGCAGGTCGATAGGTAGGTTCCCCTAAACGATCATAAGTATACAGCTTTTGTGGCTGTCTCACTCGCACGGATTGTCTGTTGCATCTGGGGTCAACTTCTTCCTCTTCTTCATTACCGTCAGATTCTCCTGACAGATGGTGATTGCTTATATCCTGTTCCTCATCCTCAGGGCATTTTCAGGTTTTTCCTCCATCTGTGGTCTAGTTGGGTAAGAAGTACTTTTCTCTATTCCAGGATCAAATTCCTCTGCTTCTGGATTCAAGTTTGTTTCTTCTCTTGTAACAGTTCTAGGTGCTGTTATAAAGAAACCATATGGTTCTTCATCAGAGCTTTCAGAATTTTCTTGATTCACTGAAACAGTGTGGTCTCTGCGCCAGGGTGTTTTTATCTTTTGACTGTGGGGTTTTTGTTTTGGCTGTGCGTTAGTACTGATTTGACCATCTACAAGATATGGACAGGGCATTAGCAAGTTTCTGTGCAGAACTCTTATTCGCCCACTTCCTTCTAATGGCTCAACCTCATACACTGGGCTGTCTGTCCCTCTTCTTTTTTTCACTGCATGTATCTTATCTTCCCAGTGTGCACGTAACTTCCCAGGTCCTCCTCTCTCGGACAAATTTCTTACCAGCACATGATCTCCTGGCTCCAGAACTGAACTCCAAGCTCGCTGATTGTAATACTTGTTTCCACATGCTGCAGATTTTTTAAAGTTTTTAGACGCAATCTCATAGGCTTCCTGCATAGCTGTTTTCCACTTTTCTGCATAACTTTCATGGGACTGCTTTTCCATTTCTTGTTCTCTCGGAAAAATCAGGTCGATTGGTAGCTTTGGTTCTCGGCCAAAGAGCAGAAAGAACGGGGAAAATCCAGTTGCCTCGTGGTCAGTAGAATTATAGGCATGGACAACTTTATGAGGTAATCCTTCCAGTTCGACTTCTGGACTTCTTCCAGTGTCTGCAACATGCTCAGTAATGTCCGGTTAAAACATTCTACAGGGTTCGCTTGAGGATGGTAGGGACTTGTCCTTGAGTTAAGTATCCCACTGTATTCTTGCAGTTTCCTGAAAAGCTCATTTTCAAACTCCCTTCCCTGGTCGTGATGGATCTTCGATGGGAATCCAAATCTCAGGATGAAATCATTGAATATTTTCTGTGCTGCAGTCTTTCCAGACTTGTTTGATTTTGCATAGGCCTGAGCAAACTTTGTAAAATGATCTACAATGACTAGAATATATTCATATCCACCTTTGCTTCTTTCTAAGTGCAGGTAATCAATGGAGATCATCTCGAACGGTGCAGTGGTTACAATACTTTGTAGCGGAGTTCTTGTTGTTCGATTTGGTTTCTTTTGTTTTAGACATCTACACACTTTAGTTATGTAGTGCTCGATTTCTTCTCATTTTCGGCCAATAGTAACGATCTCTGGCTAAAGCAAGCATCCTGTCAGCTCCCAAGTGCCCGATCTCCTCATGAAGTTGCTTGAAGACTACCGTCTTATACTTCTCTGGCATGACCATTTGAAGTTTTGTTACTGTTTTGCGGCAAAGTATTCCATTCTTGTCCACTTGTAAGCGAGACCACTCTCTCAGTAGATGTCTTACTGTTGCAGGTTCTTTTTGCCTTTCTTTATTTTTCAGGACATTGTTCTGCAGCTTTAGAGCTATCACTCTACTGATAACTGGGTCCTCTTTCTGCGCATCTTTGATGTCCTCAGTCGTCTGTAGTTGGGCTGTAGTCTCACATTCCCATACAGTTTCTGCCAAAGTGGCCACATCACACGACACAACGGAGATCTAGTCAACACCACCTCTTTCCTGAGCATCAAGTGCTTCTTCCATTGCAGCTAGAGTATCAGGCTGGCACTCCAGTGTACATTCAGTCATCAGGTCTTCGATCTTTGTGGGCCTCCTTGATAAGAAGTCGGCATCTCTATTGGCAGAACCCGGACGGTACTTCAAAGTAAATCGATAATCTGCAAGTCCTGCCACCCACCGATGGCCTGTAGAGTTTAGCTTGGCTGTCTTCATTATATAGGTCAACGGATTGTTGTCACTATATACTGTAAAGTGAGGAGCATAGAAGAGGTAGTCACGGAAACGCTCTGTGATGGCCCATTTTAAAGCTAGGAATTCCAGCTTTCCTGAGTGAAGTCTATAATTTTTTACTGCAGGAGTCAAGGTTCGGGATCCATAGGTAATAACTCTCAGTACACCCTCCTGCCTCTGATACAGGACTGCTCCCAGACCTTCTGAAGCATCAACATGCATTCACAAACGGTTTTTCACAATCAGGGTATGCCATCACTGGTGGACTTGTCAGGGCTTCCACCAACCTCTCTAGTATGTCCTGATGCCTCTCAGTCCATTCTACTGTTTGGGATGGTGGTGGCTGGAATGACCGCTTGCCCTCTGTTCTCCCTTTTGAGTTCTTCCTCCTTACCCCTCCCCTTCTGGGAATTGAAAGAAGTTCATAGATCGGCTTGGCAAGTCTGGAGAAATCTGGTATGTACCCTCTATAATAGCTCAGTAAGCCAATCAGTTTTCTTACTTCTCTTACTGTTGCAGGCTTTTCAGTTTTCAGTGCTTGGACTGCGGCAATGTCTTTTGGGTTCATGCTGTATCCATGTTCAGAAACGACATGTTCCACGTAGCAAACCTCTCTTTTGAAGAAGTCACATTTTGTAGGTCTTAATTTTATTCCACATTGCTGTTGTCTCCTTAGAACTTCAAAATCACTGCTGAAAACTAGGATGTCATCTAAATATGGAACACACACATTGTCTCTCAGGTCTCCAAGGCATTCTTCCATGTAACGTTGAAAAGCCGCCGGTGCATTGGTCAGTCCAAATGGAATGCGGACCCATTCATACAGACCCCATGGCGTAATGAAGGCTGTACACACTCTGCTTTCCTCTTTGATGAACCCCTGGTGATATGCTTTGCCCTGATCAAGCACAGTAAACCAGGAATTTCCACCCAAGTTTTCAAGAATTTCTTGGATTCTAGGAATTGGATGACGATCAGGAAGTGTTTTCTGGTTGAGCTGCCTGTAGTCTACGCATAGACGAAGTCCACCATCCTTCTTTCTCACACAGGAGGAGCATGACTTCTGAATCCACCCTCGATTGAACAGGTCCTGGATGTAATTCTTAACTTCCTGGTACAGAGGTCTCGGAATGGCGTTGTATGTTTTTTTTACAGGGATGTTGTCTTTAAGGGTAATCTCCATGTTCAGGTCCAGAATGCATCCAGTGTCCCAATCATCTTTAGCAAAGGCCTTGCACTCTTTTCTCAACATTTCTCTGACAGTCTGCTGTTGTCCTGCTGAAAGATGACTGAGGTCTACTGGCGGGTCCCACAGCTCTTTTGGCTCTTCACCGCAGTGCTCCTCTTCAGCTTGAGTGAATGCGATTGGCTTTGACTGGGGTGACATTTGTTTTTGAACAGGTGGGGTGACTTCTACTGGATAGGCTACAGAAATAGCGTGTAATCGACCTAACACTGTCCTATTTTGGAGAGTGATGTCCTTATCCATTGTATTTTCTATGGTCACTACCACATGCAAGTTGTTTTCTGTTGAGAGTTGGATAAGTTGTTCTTTGACTTGTAACCCTTGAGGCCAGGGAGTTTCTTCATTGGGTTCAAGCACCATTTGATTGTTCAATTGGAAGGCCTTGTTCAATCTCCCACATTTCACATCTACAATTTTACGTTTAGGAATAACAATGTCTTGTCGGCCCAGTCTCACTAGTAAGGAATTCGATGTGCCCTCTTGTTTCTTCAGCAAACTGAGAAGAGTTCTGGCTTTCTTAGTCCCCACTTCTAAAGCTGAGCTCAAGCTTTGCACACACTGCGTGAGTGATACTCCTTTGTCTGTTGATAGACCGCTCAGCACCAATTGTTCAATTACATTGAATCCTAGAATTGGCCTTTCCAGTGAGCTGGTACTTACGAGGAATGGAACTAGGAGTCTATCATTATTCCTGCTGCTGCTGGTGGGTAGACTGAAGTCAACTTCTATCCAGCCTTCATATGGAACGGTTGTACCATTGGCAGCTGTCAGTTTTAGCTTGGTTTCTCCTTCCAGTAACTCATCAACAGGTCTCATTTCAGTTTCTGGTAAGTATTTGTTTTTCTAATCAAGCCCCACTATTGATACCTGTGATCCAGTGTCCCACAACACCAATGTAGTATTTCCTCCTAATGAGCATTGTACTAAACATATTTGCCTCACCAGCTTTGCTGTCTTCTTCTGCTTCCTTGAAAGAAAGCTATTGGTACAGTACAGACCTTCATCTGTTTCAAGTGTCACTTCAGCACTAGTAACTTGTTGCACTGTCGTCACTGCTTCCCTCTTACTTCGGCAGCCTACAGCCCAGTGGTCGCTGCTGCCACACTTGTAACAGTGCTCACACCTGCCTTCAAGATTTACTTGTTCACATCGAAAGCAGCGCCTTCCTCCAGCTGGTCGGACCGTCCCTCTCTGGTTCTGCAATGGCTGGCCCGTGTCATTTACAGCTTGTTTTCTTGAAATCTGGGCCAGAGATGCAACTTGATTAGTCAGGTTGTGTAGTGCTTCACAGATTTCTTTGTTTCCAGAATCAAGTTTGTTCATCCAAGTGTTTTCTCGTGGTGCTTTACAATATTTGTCTCTGTTGGGGCTTTCCTGCCCTCTTCCACAGTCATCATCCACTGCATTGACTCTCACTGTTCTTGGCTTTGTTGCTGTCAGTTTCTGTTTTCTCTCTTTCTCCATGCTGTACACCATATTCATTTTCTCCAGTAAGGTCTCATCATCTACGTTTGAGTCTTGCAAGTATGGTTTGAGATCTGCTCTGATGTTGTCATCATGCAAGCCTGTCATCACTGTTTGCAGGAACTGGTTTTGAACAAGCTCAAAATTGTACCTCAGTCCACATTTGGCTCTTTCTGAAGCAAAAAGCACAAGAAATTGATTTGGTGTCTCTTTCAGCTCTTGAACAGCGCAGGTCAGTGAATGATACAGTTCTGTTGCATCCTTCTCTATGTAGTGAGTTCGCAAGATTTGCCTCAAAGTGGATAACCTCAAATCAGTTCTGCTTTCTAAGTAGCTCCTTAACTTTAACTCTGGAACAATTGCTTGAATGACGGCTTCTACAACTTCCATTTCATCATAGCCTTTTTACAGAGCTTTTTCAATCTGTCTTTCTAAGCTACTGTAGCTCAACTTGTCTTTCTGGCTGGGTTCTCCAATTTGCCCTACAATTCTCAAATCTTTTCTGTATAATGGATGAATATTTGCATGTCCTTTAGCATTAACAGGCACTGCATCCATAGGAACAACACTTTTAGTTGCAATACCACTTTTTGTCAGCAGGGGTCACACTTGTTGCTGCAATGCGGTAGAATCGTTTACTACATTCACTGGCTCTACATTGTTTACTGCCTGCGGTGGAGAAGTTTCTGTATTAGCACCACTTTCCCTTCTCAGACAATCAAGCTGATCGTTAAGTTCAAGAAGCACTGACATTCCCTCATCTTCTAGGTTTATTACATCATCCCCTTCCAAATATGCAATAATCAATTTTCTCAGAAAACGCAGAGTTTTCGCTGGTGCACCCTCGTCTTCTTTTACTGTGATATTTAACAATTTGCATATCTCTCTTAACTCTTCCAATCCTAAAGGCAATAGCTTTCCTTCTATCTCCGTAAGGAGAGCATCCCGTTCATCAGACATTATTGCTTTGCTTTATAATATGCCGAAAGGACTGAAAAATGCAAAACAAATCGCACTTACTACCGTCTCTGCTTTAGGACAGCCTTATGGATTTTTTTCTGTAACGGCGTCTCTTCTCGTGGTCTCCTCCTTTGATAGTATATCAGGCTGGTTTTAAAACGCATTTTGTTTTGTTTTTTCAGAACTGGGTGGAAACACAAATTTTTATGTTGCACCCTTAAAAAGAAACACGCAGCAGTCCGCTTTCTTCTTCTTTTTGCAACTTTAATAAGCCACGGTCCGAATCAGTTTTTAACAAAGCAAGGCGTATCACTTCTTTTGTACATACAACTCAGTTTTTTTCTGCTCACAGATCTGGCATTTTTAGTTGTATTTTCTTATTTTTTCCCATATGTAGCCGTTCACTGTTATCACATGCACACACTTCTTTTTTTCGTTTGTTTTTCACGCTGTGACCTTCAACCTCTCTACGTTCAAAACCGTCTACGTCTTAAAGGTACAGTGCTCCTTACAAACTAATGCTCAACATTCATATTTTTATTCCTAGCATTTTCTAGGGCTCAACATTAGCAATGAACACATACAATTAAAAACAAAGCTTACGTAGTCGGCAGGATTCGAACCTGCGCGGGGAAACCCCAATGGATTTCAAGTCCATCGCCTTAACCACTCGGCCACAACTACATGTTCTTACATGTTCTTACATTTTTCGGTGAAATTATGCATATTATTGTCAAAAGAAGTAAACGACACCCGCGGTAATGACTACTACCGGGTCATCTCCTGTTCATTCTAGGAGCCTGTCCACATTCTCAGTGATGTGCTTGACTGAGGCTCCTGGAAGGCAGCACACTGTTGTAGTAAGGGGGTCCAAACTGCGAACTGAACTTGCTGTGTTTCTCAGTATGGAGTCCCCAACAATCATGACCTCCCTTCTTTTTGCTGCCTGGCCAGCACTGTTTATAGGGTCCTGGGTGTTGTTTCTTTCATTCTCTTGATGTTGATTTTGGTCATCTAAATGTTGAAGTGGCTCAAATTTGTTGGCTGTCTGGATTTCTGGTGGTTGTGTTTGACGAAGTTTCTTTTTTTCCCTCCTTCTGCCTATTTGAACCCAGCTGTTTCGACTCTCTTCCATCTCCCTGGAGGCTTTCAGTCTGCTAGGGGTGCAGACTTCCATGAATTGTGGGTGTGTCAGCTCCTCAAGCTCCTGTTGCTGTCTTATTTCCTCCAGCTCCTTTTCTAGCAGGCTTAATCGCTGAAGCAAGTCCTGGATCGTGCGGCACTTTACACAAACTTGGTTGAGCTCTGTTGGGTTTTCTCGGATTTCCCACATCATGCAGTTGTCACAGATTACTGGCTTGAAGACCATTTTTTTTTTTTTAGTTTAGTGTAGCTTCTGCAACTGTCAACCTACTTTCAACTGCTTCTAACTGCGTTGTACTTGTCCACTCGTACTTCTCACACGATGTCGCTTCCACACGCTGTCGCTGGGAAGCCTGGCTGCCTTTGTTTGTGTTTGTGCTGCGTGCTCCGCTCCTCCCCCGTGTCCCAGAACGCCGCGGGATTTGAATCAGCTGCTCCGAGTTTCAGCTTATCAGAAAAATACACGCAGCTGCAAGGCTTTAAGCTGCAATGTTTTCTGATTAAAGCAACTCCAAATTTAAAGATGTAATTCCTCCTTTCTGCTTCTAACTGCGTTGTACTTGTCCACTCGTACTTCTCACACGATGTCGCTTCCACACGCTGTCGCTGGGAAGCCTGGCTGCCTTTGTTTGTGTTTGTGCTGCGTGCTCCGCTCCTCCCCCGTGTCCCAGAACGCCGCGGGATTTGAATCAGCTGCTCCGAGTTTCAGCTTATCAGAAAAATACACGCAGCTGCAAGGCTTTAAGCTGCAATGTTTTCTGATTAAAGCAACTCCAAATTTAAAGATGTAATTCCTCCTTTCTGCTTCTAACTGCGTTGTACTTGTCCCTCGTGCTTCTCACAGCTTCCCACGCTGTCGCTGGGAAGCCTGGCTGCCTTGTTTGTGTTTGTGCTGCGTGCTCCACCTCCTCCCCGTGTCCCAGAACGCCGCGGATTTGAATCAGCTGCTCCGAAGTTTCAGCTTATCAGAAAAATACACGCAGCTGCAAGGCTTTAAGCTGCAATGTTTTCTGATTAAAGCAACTCAAATTAAAAGATGTAATTCCTCCTTTCTGCTTCTAACTGCGTTGTACTTGTCCACTCGTACTTCTCACACAATGTCGCTTCCACACGCTGTCGCTGGGAAGCCTGGCTGCCTTTGTTTGTGTTTGTGCTGCGTGCTCCGCTCCTCCCCCGTGTCCCAGAACGCCGCGGGATTTGAATCAGCTGCTCGAGTTTCAGCTTATCAGAAAAATACACGCAGCTGCAAGGCTTTAAGCTGCAATGTTTTCTGATTAAAGCAACTCCAAATTTAAAGATGTAATTCCTCCTTTCTGCTTCTAACTTCGTTGTACTTGTCCACTCGTACTTCTCACACAATGTCGCCTTCCCACGTTGTCGCTGGGAAGCCTGGCTGCCTTTGTTTGTGTTTGTGCTGCGTGCTCCGCTCCTCCCCGTGTCCCAGAACGCCGCGGGATTTGAATCAGCTGCTCGAGTTTCAGCTTATCAGAAAAATACACGCAGCTGCAAGGCTTTAAGCTGCAATGTTTTCTGATTAAAGCAACTCCAAATTTAAAGATGTAATTCCTCCTTTCTGCTTCTAACTTCGTTGTACTTGTCCACTCGTACTTCTCACACAATGTTGCTTCCACACGCTGTCGCTGGGAAGCCTGGCTGCCTTTGTTTGTGTTTGTGCTGCGTGCTCCCTCCTCCCCGTGTCCCAGAATGCCGCGGGATTTGAATCAGCTGCTCCGAGTTTCAGCTTATCAGAAAAATACACGCAGCTGCAAGGCTTTAAGCTGCAATGTTTTCTGATTAAAGCAACTCAAATTTAAAGATGTAATTCCTCCTTTCTGCTTTTAACTTCATTGTACTTGTCCACTCACTTCTCACACGATGTAAACACACACGCTGTCGCTGGGAAGCCTGGCTGCCTTTGTTTGTTTTTGTGCTGATTTATACAAGGCAAGCACACGTGGGAAATGTAAATACAATATCCTTTCTGTCAACGTTCAAAATAATGACTTCATCTTTATTGCAAAATACATAGCTATTTAAGTGATCTTTTCAAACCACCCATACACAAAAAACAAAGCAGATCTTTATTTCAACTGAAAAACTGACTTGCTTTATGGCTGCTGCCACAGCACTCAAGCACGTTGTAGCTAGCGTGAGTGGACTTAGCAGACAACAAGATCTACAAAATATCACATGCCAATAAAACATAACATTATTATGTTCATTTTTATAACAACACCCCACCCCAGATGGGACTCGAACCCACAATCCCTGGCTTAAGAGGCTAGTGCCGTATCCATGAGGCCACAAGGGCTGACACGAAAAGCACATTTGGTAGTACTAAAGAAAGTGGGAACAATAGTATCGTGGTTTAATACATCATATCCAAGCCATCGTTGGTGGTCAAACACAGCAGAGTGTTACATTGGGAAAGGGCCGTACTTGTCAGTAAGTATTTGAAATTCATGTGGGAAGATTTAAGATTGTGAAGAAGTTTAAATATGTTGCGTATTTGCGCATTGGTAACCTTACATAATTAGGTTTTTGATTAATGCCACTTTCTTACCGACAGTAATCAAGCTGACGAGACAAGACCAGAGCCAATAAACCAGTAATTTTCCTGTCCTTTCATTACCATATTCTAGTGTGCTTGTTCAGAATATGCGTGAATCTTGAAAACGTCTTGCTAATATGTGAACAAAGCCAGCATTCACTTTATTGATCACCATGTGGATTAACCGCTATTGGAATACAGATATTTGTGTTAAAGATGTTAATAGACTTTTAATGTACACGTTTTAGAGCTAAATGTTTGTTGAGACAATTCAAGCGCTGTAGCAGTGTTTAACTATTTCCTGGATGTTTGCCTTTTGCTCTTACTCTGGAAAAAGTAATACTAATAATAAAAAGTAGGCAAAACCATTTTTTGAGAACCGCATTTGGGAGAAAAACTAATAGTTTGGAAACACATTTGTAGAGGCATTGGATTCTGTTGTGGTGTTTCCGAACTGTTGAACGTTTCTCATTACATGCAGGTTTACTGGCTTGACAAAAAGGCGAATGACGAAAAGAATGCTGTCTCGATAGCAAAATCGTGTCAAGCTGAAATAGCTTAGTTGGGAGAGCGTTAGACTGTAAAGGTCCCTGCTTCTATACCGGGTTTTTGCAAACAGCACGACTAGGTTTTTTTCTTAATTCATTTTTTGAATTAAAAAACAGCACATTTTTTCTTCAGTGTAATTGGAGGAAATAAAAACGTATTATAGTGCCATTTTCTAATGCGATTAAGAAATGCAAAAGCATCATCCTCATGTGGGCTTGAAACACCAACATTTCGGTTAACAGTCGAACGTGCTAAGCGATTATGGTGTTTTATTAGATAACACCCTGGGAGCTCAACAGAACAGTGTGTATGCGTATAGCTAAAATGGAAACCAAATATTTACGATTCAAATGGGAATCGTATTCAGATTTTAAGCACACATTTGATAGACGTCACAGTGCAAAGGAGGAAGGCAGGCAATGCAAATGAGGCAACTGGCTCGTACTTTTTAAATCATACGAGAAACTTGAACCCAATTAAGCTTTTAACCGCCTGCAGTCTGGAATGAGTTTGAAATGTTATTGTAACACCTCACTGGGCTACAGCAATTGCATTATATGAAAGTGCTCCTGTTTATTTGTCACCGGCACAGCTACCGGTGCCACTCAGAGTTGGAGGGAAACGGTCGGCCAATTGCACATAAAACAGTAGTTTAAGGAATCATTTCTACAGTGATTTGCTAGTGAAATGCATTTCTAGAGTTTGTTTGTGAGGTTAGCATTATTTAAGCGTTGCTGCAGCTTCCGAAAGGATCTTCTGCCGTGAATTGGAGAGATCTACAGCGGTATTTGAGAAGATGGCAGGAGTGCGGAAATTCAACGTGCTCCGTTTCACCTGGAAAAAAAGGAAGACGTGACCTTAACCAGATTGGACTTCAGTCAGCAGATTCTTCAGAGGCTGCTAGAAGTCAAACCGATGGAGCTGAATTGTTTAATCAGAAGACCAGGATTAACTGCGTGCTTTGATGTCAGCTTCGTGAGTACAGGGGCAATGGGGAAGTGCTTGGAAGTGTTTAACAAGAAGAAAAAAGATGCACCTTTAAATCAGTTTGTAGTTGAGCCTCTGTCCGACAGAGAAATCAAAGTTGTCACGATTCAGTTTTATGACGAGACTGTAAATGATAATGATATTGAGACCTGGTTGAGCAGACACTGTCAGGTTAAATCTGCCAGTCGCAAAGTGAGAGATGTGGATGGGGTGTGGAATTAAAAATGCAAATGTCATAATAAGTGAAATACATGAAGTAGTCCCTGGGCGTTTATTGATTGTTGATGTTAAATATGGAGAGACAGAATTGCGAGTAATAAATGTATATGGGCCACAGTTGGGGATGGAGAGAGTTCATTTATTTGAAAAATTAAGATTATTTTTGGTAACGAGCAGGGTATTGCAGGGGGGATTTTAATTGTGGCATGTTAGTTGAAGACCAGAAAAAAGCAATTCTTGATAAATCTGGTAAATTGTTGAAATGTATTATAAATGATGCAGGTTTAAGAGATGTGGCAAAATGCTTTTGTCCCTCAGACCCAGGGTACACATGGTCTAATAAAACACAATCTTGTGTTTCAAGGATAGATTTTTGTTTTGTGTGTCGTGCTATAGAGATTAAGGATTTCAGTTTAGAATCTGTGTTTTTTTCAGACCATAGATTGTTGAAGATTTCAGTAAAATTGGTTGGAAAAATGAAATCTGGAGGGGGAGTGTGGAAATTAAATTGTAAATTACTAGAAGATGAGAAATTAATTAAAGCTTAAAAGAAAAGATATTTGGAATGGAAAGAACTGAAGGTGTGTTTTAATTTGATAAGTGAATGGTGGGAAATGATAAAGAGTCGAACCAAGGTTTTTTTTTTTGTAACTTTAGGGAGAAAGAGCACAAGCAATTAAGGCTAAACATTTAAGACTGCAGCAGAGGTTGCAAAATTTGGTACAATTACAGGAAGAGGTTTTGATTTTACTATGGAAATTGAGGAGATTAAGCACAGGCTCTCCGATTTATTTGGAGAAATAGAAAAGGAAAGTACGGTTTAGGGCAAGAGGAAACATTTAGAAAAAGACGAAACATGCAGCCGTTTCTTTTTCCGAGAACTGGTGAAGGGGGAAAAGGTTTGTGCAAGGTTTAAAAAGATAGTGAAGGGAAATAGTAACTGAAAGTGAAGACATGTTAAATGTCGTAAAAGTGTTCTATGAAGAGCTGTATGAGAAAAAAGAAACGGAGGAGGGGGTGCAGGATTCGTTTTTGAGTGAACTAGAGGGGGAGGTAAATAAGGAAGAGAGTATGGATTTAATACATGGGTTGAGGGCTGACGAGGTGAAGCAAGTGGTTTTCTCACTTGGTAAAGGGAAGGCGCCGGGGATAGATGGACTCCCTATAGAGTTTTACCAAACCTTCTGGGAGGAAATTAAGGAGGACCTAGTGGAAATGCTTAATGAATATTTTAAAGTTAAAAGTTTGGGGAGATCTATGAGGGAAGGTTTGATAACCATTTTGTTTAAAAATAAAGGGGATATCAATGATCTGAAGAACTGGAGGCAAATTACATTGCTTAATTGTGATTATAAAATTTTATCCAAAATATTAATGATTAGACTACAAGAAGTAACCGGAAAATTAATCTGACCGGATCAGGTTTGTGGTGTGCCAGGGAGAACTGTGGTGGATAATTTGGTTTTAATAAGAGATGCATGTCTATATGCAAAAGAGAGAGGACACCCTTTGTGTCTAATTAATATTGATCAGGAGAAAGCTTATGATAGGGTAGATCATGAATATCTCTATAAAGTCTTTGTGCATATGGGGTTTGATCCAATTTTCATCAATTGGATTAAAATGCTGTTTCAGGACGTAAATGCCAGGGTGGTGGTAAATGGGTTATTGTCACCGTCGTTTAAAATTAATTCAGGTGTAAGGCAAGGGTGCCCTCTATCACCCTTGTTATACATTTTTGCTTTAAAAACCCGTGCTAGCAAAAATAAGGAAAACAAAGCAGATAACAGGGGTGATTATTCCAGGGTCAGGACAACAAGAAGTGAAGGTATTGGCTTACATGGATGATATATTGTTTATCTGCAGAGATGACTATTCAGTTCACAAAGCCTTGGATATAATGAAGTTATTTGAAACAGCTTCTGGTTCAAAAATCAACGTAGAGAAGAGTCATGCTTTGTGTATGGGAGAATGGAAGGAAAAGGAGAGGATCGAGAAGGAGTTAATAGTGGAAGGGGAGAGTATAACGATTTTAGGTGTTGTATTTGATAAAAATATTAATGGGAGTAGGAACTGGGTGGAAGTCTTAGGGAGGGTAAAGAGGAAAATGGATTATTGGAAGTTAAGAAGGCTATCGCTAGAGGGAAAACTATTAATTATAAAAATGGTACTGATGCCAATGCTGCTGTATGTAGCAAGGGTGTTCCCACCTGATGTTGCATCAGGTAGAACATTAAATAGACAATTGTTTGGTTTTTTTTGGGGAGGGGAATTTGAGAAGGTCAAGAGAGAAACAGTAATCTTACAAGGGAGTCAGGGTGGTAAGGGCTTTCCAAATGTCATTTATTTTCTATGGGTCCATTGTGTATGTCATTTGATGAAGTCAATTATTGAAATGAATAAAAAATATAGTTTTTTGTAGGTTTTATTTTGGACAGTTTTTGAGGAGAATGGGTATAGTTAAATTAACGAATACTGTGCCATATAGTCAGGATATGCCTTTTGTGTACAGGAAGGCCATGAATTTTATTATACAAAATAATGTGTGTAAAGCGATGGAAGCCGAGTGGTCAGCAAAGAAATTGATTAAAAAGAAGGAGGCAAGTGGAAAATTAAGTAGAATAGGCTTACTGAGTGACAAAGACTCAGAAATGGTATGGAACATTGTAAATTATTTTAGATTAAGTAATAAACAAAAGGACATAGCATGGTTAACAGCACATGCAAGGCTGCCTTGTAAAGAGCTGCTCTATAGAAGACAGGTGTCGAGGTCGAATGCATGTGTTAGAGGAGAGTGTGGGGCAGAAGAAACGATACAGCATGTGTTTTATGAATGTGAGTATGCGAGGAAATGTTGGGAAAAGGGTAAATAATTGGACACGGAAATTTATTAAAACCAAGATTTATGTGTCAATTTAATATTGTATGGGCGAGAAAGGGATTAAATCAAATGACAGGGAAAAAGGATGGCTGATAATTAATTGTGTAAAAGAGGCACTGTGGAGTATTAGAAATCTGAGTATGTTTAAAAATAAAACAAATGTAAATGATTTCTGTAAAATTGTGATTTCTAGGATTAGAGATTATGTGTGGATAGACATAAAGGCTTTGGGCAAAAAGACAGCCTTGAGAAAATGGAAAATGAGAACACTGCCTGAGTTGTTTTTGTAATGTTTCTTTGTATTGGTTTTGATGTTATGAATGTATTTTGATTTGCTTTGAATTTTTATAATAAACATTTATATAAAAGCTAGCGAAATGCGTTTTTAAAGTGTTTGGGCTCGCTACCCACGAGGAAGAGTGAGAGTGTTCGTTTTTGAGCGTGAAGAAGACAGCGAGTGTTGTTTTTGGCCAACTGCTCGCTGTTATTGATGACCGCTCCAGTGTTCCTTAGGGGGCTGGAGGAAGCGGACACGTTCTGAGTGGGTATCTTACCAAAAGGTAAGAAAGACGAACTACAGTTACAAAGCACTGCTGCTTTTTCGATGATTGATTAAAACTATCAAACGGACTGAAAACACGGATCACATTAATTGTGATCGGTTTGATACCAATAGGCTTACATGACAGGCATTGTGTATAGACAATGTCATATACACAGAAATGAACACGGACAGTGTTTATTAAGGGCTGACTCATTTAAATGTTCGAGAGATCTAGGTGTACTGGACAAATATACTGGATTTTTTCCATGTCGTAATTGTGCCGCCTGTGATAATGCGTCTGAAACTAAGAATTTTACAAGCCATACAAAAAAAAAAAGAGTACAGTATCTCATAAGTGATGACCTGTGCTTCAACTGATGTCATTTATTTGATTTCTTGTCCTTGCCATTTACAGCATGTTGGTAAAAGTACTAGACAGTTACGATTGCACATTAATGAGCGAGCATAAAAGTTCAATTAGGAGAAAAGATATCCATTCACCACTAGCTAGACATTTTGTAGATGCCAAACATTCCTTTCAGATCTTAAATACCGTGGCATACAAAAAATATTTCAAGCTCGAGGAGGTGATAATCTCGATCAAAAACTATTACAATGTGAATCCAAATAGATCTTCTATCTCCATACGGTAGAACCGAGGGATTAAATGAAGTTAGGATTGTCATGTTTTTCTGAGATATAATGCGCAAACATACTTGTCTTTCATAAGAGCTGAAAAAAGAAATGATAGCGCTTTGAGATAGTGTCTGTTACTGGCGGATTGTTTAGAAATGTACTCAATTATGTTCCAACTTTTTTGTCTAGGAAACATATCTGTAACATTTATGTAATGCCTGTGTGTTTTTTTCATGAAGTTAATCTTCTAACAGACTGTTCTGATTTGTTTCTAACCGTGAAGCGATCGCTCTGTTTGCCGTATATTTTCTTTCTGTAAGAGGTGTCCTTGTGATCCCATATAGAATCACGTGAAACAGATCGCCCTCCTTAATAGAAACAGAAAAAGAATAAGTTCACGCACACACCAGGTGATTTACTGCAGCGTCAGACATTGTAGGTTCAGCAGTGTACTGCAGTGTTGTGCTAAGTCGTCGGGGTAAGTCAGGATGGCCGAGCGGTCTAAGGCGCTGCGTTCAGGTCGCAGTCTCTCTGGAGGCGTGGGTTCGAATCCCACTTCTGACAAATCTGTTTGTTCATTTATTTCTTAAAACGTCCACCGAATGCTTGGTAATTTGATTTGTTTTTCTTGTTAGTATTTAAATCACAAGGTCGTTAAATGAGAGAAAGTCAGCGCAAGCCCGCACCTCACCACATACTTCACGCTGTTAAACTGCCTCATTATGATGAGGCCTCTAATTATGCCTTCCCAGTACTTTGAATGTGTTATTGTTGAGTTTAACATGAGAACATCTTGGTAGAACAAGCATAATGTCCGCAGGACTTATTTTCCTCGGGTTCTAGTAACACGCTTTGAGTGTGTGGCCGGTTAGCTCAGTCGGTTAGAGCGTGGTGCTAATAACGCCAAGGTCGCGCGTTCGATCCCCGTACGGGCCATCACGTTTCTTCTTTAAAGAAACCACAGCATTTGTGATGGTGCCAAAATGAACATTCTTTAACAAAATGAACCGCAGCGATATGAAGTACAACCAGCAATATTTCAGACTTCCTCAGCTTTAAACATATATTAACAATGAACACATACAATTAAAAGCAAAGCTTACGTAGTCGGCAGGATTTGAACCTGCGCGGGGAAAACCCAATGGATTTCTAGTCTATCGCCTTAACCACTCGGCCACGACTACATGCTCGCACGGTTGTTTGTGAAAATATCCAAAAGAAGTAAACGACACCCGTTGTAATGCTGTAGATGGCAGTATAGGCTAACTAATGAACCGAAGTCAAATGCCTTTGTTGAAACTGTCCGATTTGTACAAGGCAAGCACACGTGGGAAATGTAAATACAATATACTTTCTGTTAACGTTCATAATAATGAATACATCTTTATTTCAAAATACGTAGCTATTTAACAGATCTTTTCAAAACACCCCCATACACAAAAACAAAGTAGTTATTTATTTCAACTGAAAAACGGACTTGCTTCATGGCTGCTGCCAGAGCACTCGAGCATGTTCTGGCTAGCGTGAGCAGAATTAGCAGATAACAAGATCTACAAAATATCACATGCCAATAAAACATACCATAATTATGTTCTTTTTTATTATTTGTTTAGCAGAAGCCTTTATCCAAGGCGACTTACAGAGACTACGGTGTGTGAACTATGTATCAGCTGCAGAGTCACTTACAGTTACGTCTCACCCGAAAGACGGAGCACAAAGAGGTTAAGTGACGTGCTCAGGGTCACACAATGAGTCAGTGGCTGAGGTGGGAATTGAACCGGGGGACCACCTGGTTACAAGCCCTTTTTCTATAACCACTGGACCACACAGCCTGCTATAACAACAACACATGCCAGATGGGACTCGAACCCACAATCCCTGGCTTAAGAGGCCAGTGCCGTATCCATTAGGCCACAAGGGTTGACACGAAAAGCACATTTGGTAGTACTAAAGAAAGTGGGAACAATAGTATCGTGGTTTAATACATCATATCCAAGCCATCGTTGGTGGTCAAACACAGCAGAGTGTTACATTGGGAAAGGGCCCGTACTTGTCAGTAAGTATTTGAAATTCATGTGGGAAGATTTAAGATTGTGAAGAAGTTTAAATATGTTGCGTATTTGTGCATTGGTAACCTTACATAATTGGGTTTTGATTAATGCCACTTTCTTCACGGACAGTAATCAAGGTGACGAGACAAGACCAGAGCCAATAAACCAGTAATTTTCCTGTCCTTTCATTACCATATTCTAGTGTGCTTGTTCAGAATATCGTGAATCCTGAAAACGTCTTGCTAATATGTGAACAAAGCCAGCATTCACTTTATTGATCACCATGTGGATTAACCGCTATTGGAACACAGATATTTGTGTTAAAGATGTTAATAGACTTTTAATGTACACGTTTTAGAGCTAAATGTTTGTTGAGACAATTCAAGCGCTGTAGCAGTGTTTAACTATTTCCTGGATGTTTGCCTTTTGCTCTTACTCTGGAAAAAGTAATACTAATAATAAAAAGTAGGCAAAACCATTTTTTGAGAACCGCATTTGGGAGAAAAACTAATAGTTTGGAAACACATTTGTAAAGGCTTTGGATTCTATCGTGGTGTTTCTGAACTGTTGAACGTTTCTCATTACATGCAGGTTTACTGGCTTGACAAAAAGGCGATTGACGAAAAGAATGCTGTCTCGATAGCAAAATCGTGTCAAGCTGAAATAGCTTAGTTGGGGAGAGCGTTAGACTGTAAAGGTCCCTGCTTCTATACCGGGTTTTTGCAAACAGCACGACTAGGTTTTTTTCTTAATTAATTTTTGGAATTAAAAAAACAGCACATTTTTTCTTCAGTGTAATTGGAGGAAATAAAAACGTATTATAGTGCCATTTCCTAATGCGATTAAGAAATGCAAAAAGCATCATCCCTGCGTGGGCTTAAAACACCAAGATTTCGGTTAACAGCCGAACGTGTCAACCTATTATGGTGTTTTATTAACACCCTGGGAGCTCAACAGAACAGTGTGTATTTGTAATACCCAGGGCCAAGCTCCTTTTAATTGGACAGCCAATCTCAGATAGGACAAATGTACAAACAAGGATAGTTCAATCAATTATATATTTAATAAGAAAAATATACAATTTAAAAAAAGAACGGAAGGAATGGAGAAAGAGAGGATACAATGTCAATAACAAATTCTAAAACGACACTTCACTTAACACATCAATACGATATAGGAAAAAATAAAACGTAAACAACCCAAGCAACTAAATTACACAGTTTCCCAATAATATCTCAACACAATGTAAACAAAATAAAATAACCATTTAACAGATCAAAACAATCAAAATAAAGAAAAATCCCATATAACATAACACCATGAACACAATATATAAATCAACAATTTGCAAAAAGAAAAACAAAAAAACATTAACACACCAAAAGCAAAATGGTTGAGAAATGAAAGGTTCACAATTTACAAATGGACTATATACAAAGTGACAGTGCCATAAAGAATAACTATAAGATAAATCCTATAGACAAAGCTCACACTCCATTAACCCCAGACAAGACATATGTTTTAAAATCCACCAACACAATTAATACAATTAAAATAGAATTACCGGTTTCAATTCTAAAAATAGATACATTAGAAAATCAATTAGCCCATAAACAATAAATAGTGGACCAACGAAGAGAAACAGAGAGCCAATATATTACAAAAGTCGATTTAACCATATACTTTTCTCAGCTACAAACCTACTTTGTTCTCACCACACACAACAAGCATTAACGGATCACGACTCTTCCGTGGATCAACTCATTCGTGGGTAGAACATTTCATTTTCCATTCAAACTGGAATAAACGCTAAAAAACAAAACTTAACTAAAACTAACAAACAAAGGGGGCTCTGTCTTTTCCTGGCGTTCACAAACACAACCTCTCTCGGTCAAGGGCACCTCCCGTCACCATCCAGCAGCCGGCTTTTTAAAGCAGCACATCAATTTAGACAGCTCCTTTGGTGTGTGGAACGGTCAGAGGCAGTACGAGGTGTTGCTGAAGGAGGATGAAAATGGTTTTGAAGGATTTTTTCCATCCACCTGCTACCTTCAGAATTGGGAGAGTGAAGGGATATATGGTTTACTCAAGACAACCTCAGATTTGCAGGGTATGTGATGAGGAAGGGCATTAGGAGTTTAGATGTGAAGAGGAAATGTCTGAACTGTAAAGAACTAGGGCATTTTGAGCAAGCTTGCCCAAAGCCGAGAGTGTAATGAATGTGGGTCATTAAATCATCTATTCAGAGCATGCCCAAACAGATCATACATAAGTGTTGCTAGAGGACAAGAGGAGCGTGGAAGTCTAAGGGCAAAAGATGAGGCCGTGGAGGAGGTAAAGACCCAGAAGGCCCTTGTCAGTAATAGTAAGGAGACAAGTAAGATGTTTGCCCCCACTAAAGCAGTCGTATTGGAGAGATAAAAGAGAGGCTGAAGAACAGGGAGAAATCAAGGAAGGAGTCTCATTTACAGATTCTGAGCTGGCTAGGTGTTAACCCTATGGAAACGATGAGGAGGGGCGAGGAGCCTGAGGGTATGGAAAAAGAGAATAGTGGAGGATCAAAAGGTACGGTGATTCTGGATACCAACATAAATAAAAGTTCCTGGGGGGAGAGAGTGGAAGAGTTGGAAGAAGGAGAACATAGTAAATGGGATATAGTACCAGGAAAAAGGAAATTGATAGACATTGAAAAGGAGAGAGTGTCAACGTATAATAGGTTTGAAAGTTTCTTATCGGAAATATTGGATGTGACCTTTGGGGATTCGGATGGTTCAGTGGTGTCGGTCATTGGTGGATCCCAGGTGATCGAGGAGTCAGTGAGTTTGGAGATGGAAGATTCGGAGGTAGAAAGTTCTGAGGCGGAAGGTTATCTGGAAAAAAATGGAGTGGAGGGGTTCAAAGGATTAATTGGGTTTACAGAGGAAAAGAAAGAAGGAAAAGAAGAGACTGAGAGGAAGAAGAAAAAGGAATATGAATAATAGGGCAAAAAGCAAATAAACAAATATTATCTTTGTGAACATGATGCACCTTAAAGTAATTTCGATGAACACCAGAGGAATGAAGTACTCTAGTAAAAGAGCGTCTTTGTTTTTGTCTTTAATGAATCTGGATTTTGAGATTTGTGTTTTACAGGAGTGCCATTTGAAGAACTTAGAGGACTGTAACAGGTTTTCAAAAGAATGGAAAGCAGGACCCTCGCTATGGAGCATTGGTAATGTGCATGCAGATGGGGTGGGGATGGTTTTTAGGGGATTTGATTGGTTCCTGGAAGAGTCACAAATAATAATACCAGGTAGATTAATGTATGTAGATATAAAAAAAAAAAAAAAACATGGGGAAGCATTTGGGGGATTAATATGTATGCACCAACCAGTAGGAGTGCTAGGTGGAAATCTTAAAAAAATTACCTGAGTTGCTGTGCACGAATAGGAAAGTTATTTTGGGGGGGATTTTAACACCTCCCTGGATGATTTGATTGTTGTAAATGTAAATGAAAATATTTTTCAGCTAAGTATCTGAAAAAGGTGGTGGAGACTATGCCTTGGTGGACAGTTATAGAATATTTAATAGACAGAGCAAGGGGTTTACTTGGAGAAATGCAAGAGGTGTGAGGAGATTAGATTATATTTTTGTAAATAAAGAGTGTGTAATTAGTGATTGTAAGATTATCCCAATGTGGTGTTCAGATCATGATATTATCTGCAGTTCTGCAGTGAAAAGCCCAGACATTGGCCTGGGGTATTGGAAAATGAACATTTCTGTTTTGGAGAATGAGGATTTTAAGAGAGAGTTTAGAGCCTTATATGGTAATTGGAGGAGGATGCAAGATAGTTTTGATAAATTGGTAAAATGGTGGGAGGAAGTAAATAAGAGAATAGCTAAATTCTGTCAACAATTTTGAGGAAACAGGAGAGATATGAGATGAAGCAGTTGCAAAATAAACCGGAAAAAATGAATTCTGAACTTAATGAGGGGAGGGAGGTGAATGTAAAAGTATATGAACAGGTGAAAAAGGAGATTAGGTGTAAATTAGAAAAAAAAGGTTAAGAATTTACTTTTCTGGCAAGGGTAGAGGAAAATGAAAAGGATGAGAAGTGCTCTAGGTTTTTTTTCAAACAGTGAGGGAGAAACAGAGAAAAAAATTTCATTAGTGAACTGACCAGTGAAAATGGGTCAATTAAACAGAATGGAGAGATGTTGAAGTATCGCATAAAGGTTTTATCAGGAATTGTTTGGAAAAAGAGGAATTGATAAGGAGAAGGGTGATGTTTTTAAGTAACATTACAAAAAAGTTAAGTCAGGAGGAAAAAGAAGATTTGGACAGGGAATAAACAAGGAAGAGGTGGAGGCAGCTTTAAAATCATTAAAGAATGGGAAGACACCGGGGTGTGATGGGCTTCCAAAAGAATTGTATTTGTGCTTTTGGGAAATTTTTCGTGGGAGATTTGATTAAAGTGTATAGTGAGATGCTTAAGGATGGGGTGATGGCCAAATCACCGAGGATGGGGGTAATAAGTTTAATTTTTAAAAAAGGGGATAAAGATTTATTAAAAAAATTGGAGGCCAGTTACTTTGTTATGTGTGGAAAATAAAATTCTAGGTAAAGTAATGGCAAACAGATTAAAAAAGGTAATGCCTAGATTGATAAATGAGGATCAAACATGTGGAGTGGTGGGCAGACACAGTGTTTTGAATTTACAATTAATTAGGGATGTAATTGAATGGGTAAATGGAAGGGAAGTACCATTATGTTTGATGAATATTGATCAGGAGAATGCCTTTGATAGGGTTAGTCATGTTTTTTTGTTTGAGGTAATGGAAAGAATGAATTTTGGCCAAACTTTTATGTGGTGTATAAAACTATGTATAAGGAGGGTTTCAGAAGGGTGAAAATTAACAGTTTTTAAGTGGAAAAATAGAACGGGAAGGAGGAGGAGGCAGGGATGTCCTATGTCGCCGCTGTTGTATGTTATTTTTATTGAATCGTTTGCAGAGTTTATAAGGAATGACAGAGGTTTTGAGGATTTGAGGGACATGGATAGAGCATTCAGGTGATAGATTTATGGCCAATGGCGACAGGTTCAAAGGTGAACCTACAAAAGTCATCTGTTATGTATTGTGGGAAGTGGGATAAGAGAACTGAGGGTAAAGGCGGGGGTTGAGGAGTGTCAGCACAGAGCTAAAGATCTTGGGGGTGCGGTTCTATAGGAAGGATGGGACAAGGAAAAATTGGGAGGAAAAAATTGAAAAGGTAAAGAAAAGAATGAATATATGGAGAAGCAGGAAACTGACCATATCAGGGAAGGTTTTGGTGTTGAAAGCACAGATCCTACCTACGTTGCTGTATCTTGCCAATGTGTTTCGGTTCGGTAAGATAAAACAAAAGTTAACAAGGAGGTGTTTTTTTTTTTTATTTTGGGGAGGGAGATATGAGTGTGTGAAGAGGGAAGTTATGTATGGGAAAATGGAGGAGGGGGAAGGGACGTGCCGTGTTTTCCCTTAAACTTGGATTGTTTATTTGTAAATCAAATGTGTTAAGAATTTCTTGATGAAAGTGTGTCACAAATCATATTATTTTTTGAGATTATGGTTAGGGATTTCATTGAGAGAGTTTGTTTATTGGGATAATAGGGTGCCCCATTCAGAAACCAGGCCGAGGTTTTATGATCATACAGTGTCCTTTTTGAAAGTGCATAAAAATTTGGTAAATAGGGAAATTTTATTAAATCACAAAAAGATGTATGGGCTGATAAAGGGATGAGTGGAGGTTTGTTGGATGTGGATTTAAGATCAATTGAATGGGGAATATGCAACAAAAGTATTTGGAAAATGAAGTGAAGGATTTGGTTTTGGTTGGGAGCATTAAATAAGCTTCCTGTAAGGGAGATATTACATAGACACGGATGTGCATCCACGGCAAAGTGTCCAAGAGGTAAATGTAATGATTATGAAACTATTAAACATGTATTCTGGGAGTGCTATTTTGCAAAGCAATTCTGGAAGAAATGTGCAGGTTTGCTGAAAATATTTGAGGGGAATTGGGTTTTAGATGTGGATTGTGTTATGTTTGGGGAAGGGGTGTTCAAACCCCTAAGGAACATTACATACCTGTTTGGACTCTTATAAGTTTGGGGAAGATGGCTTTATGAAAAAAAAAAAGCAACATAGCACTGAAAAAGAAAAAGGCAAAACCACTGTATTAGAGGCCTATTTTTGTTTCGAATGGAAGGTGAAAGAAGTAATGAGAATGGAAAAGTATATATGGGGGAGGGAAAATGTAGGGAAAAATTGAAAGGTTTGATGGATGTGTTGGATGGCTGAGTTTTATTTCTGTGTATGCATGGGTAGATGAGTATTGGTATGTGTTATAAAACTGAGGTTTTTTTGTATGGTAAAATTGTAATGAGGGAAAGTGGTGAGAAAAAAAAAAGATTTGCTAGCGAAATGCGTTTTTAAAGTGTTTGGACTCGCTATCCACAAGGAAGAGTGAGAGTGTTTGTTTTTGAGCGTGAAGGAGACAGCGATTGTTGTTTTTGGCCAACTGCTCGCTGTTATTGATGACCGCTCCAGGTTTCCTTAGGGGGCTGGAGGAAGCGGACATGTTCTGAGTGGGTATCTTACCAAAGCACTGATGCTTTTTCGATGATTGATTAAAACTATCAATCTGACTGAAAACACGGATCACAATAATTGTGATCGGTCTGATACCAATAGGCTTACATGACAGGTATTGTGCATAGACAATGGTAAAAGTACTAGACAGTTACGATTGCGCATTAATGAGCAAGCATAAAAGTTCAATTAGGAGAAAAGATATCCATTCACCACTAGCTAGACATTTTGTAGATGCCAAACATTCCGTTTCAGGTCTTAAATTCCGTGGCATACAAAAAATATTTCAAGCTTGAGGAGGTGATAATCTCGATCAAAAACTATTACAATGTGAATCCAAATGGATCTTCTATCTCCATACAGTACAACCCAAGGGATTAAATGAAGAGCTAGGATTATCATGTTTTCAGTGATATAATGCGCAAGCATACTTGTCTTTCATAAGAGCTGAAAATAAATTATAGCGCTTTGAGATAATGTCTTTTACTAGCGGATTGTTTAGAAATGTACTCAACTTTTTTGTCTACGAAACATATCTGTAACATTTATGTAATGCCTGTATGGTTTTTTCATGAAGTTAATTTGCTAACAGACTGTTCTGATTTGTTTCTAACCGTGAAGCGATCGCTCTGTTAGCCGTATATTTTCTTTCTGTAAGAGAAGTGTCCTTGTGATCCCATATAGAATGCGACGAAACAGGTCGCCCTCCTTAATAGAAACAGAAAAAGAATAAGTTCACGCACACACCAGGTGATTTACTGCAGCGTCAGACATTGGAGGTTCAGCAGGGTACTGCAGTGTTGTGCAAAGTCATTGAGGTAAGTCAGGATGGCCGAGCGGTCTAAAGCGCTGCGTTCAGGTTGCAGTCTCCATGGAGGTGGGTTCAATCCCATTTCTGACAACTCTTCTTGTTAATTTATTTTCTAAAACGTCCACGAATGCTTGGTAATTTTACTTGTTTTTCTTGTTAGTATTCAAATCACGGGTTTTTTTAAATGAGAGAAAGTCACCATAAGCCCGCACCTCGCCACTTTCTTCACTGTTAAACTGCCTCATAAAGATAATTATGCCTTTCCAATACTTTGAATGTGTTATTGTTCAGTTTAACATATCTTGGTAGAATCTTAATGTCCGCAGGACTTGTTTTTCTCGGGTTTTAATAAGGAGTTTCGTGTGTGGCCGGTTAGCTCAGTTGGTTAGGAGTGGTGCTAATACTGCCAAGGTCGCGGGTTCGATCCACCCATACACAAAACACAAAGTAGATCTTTATTTCAACTGAAAAACTGACTTGTTTCATGGCTGCTGCCACAGCACTCAAGCACGTTGTGGCTAGCGTGATGGACTTCGAGATAACAAGATCTACAAAATATCACATGCCAATAAAACATAACATAATTATGTTCATTTTTTATAACAACACTCCACCCAGATGGGACTCAAACCCACAATCCCTGGCTTAGGGAAGGCCAGTGCCTTATCCATTAGGCCACTATGGCTGACATGGAAGCATCCATTTGGTAGTACTAAAGAAAGTGGTAACAATAGTATCATGGTTTAATAAATATCCAAGCCATCGTTGGTGTTCAAACAAAGCAGAGTGTTACATTTGGAAAGGGCCGTACTTATGGGTAAGTATTTGAAATTCATGTGGGAAGATTTAAGATGGTGAAGAAGTTTAAATATGCTCGTATTTGCGCATTGGTAACCTTACATAATTAGGTTTTGATTAATGCCACTTTCTTACGGACAGTAATCAGGGTGGCGATACAAGACCAGAGCCAATAAACCTGTTATTTTCCTGTCCTTTCATTACCATATTCTAGAGTGCTTGTTCAGAATATCGTGAATCCTGAAAACGTCTTGCTAATATGAACAAAGCCAGCATTCACTTTATTGATCACCATGTGGATTACCTGCTACTGAAACATAGATGATTGTGTTAAAGATGTTAATAGACTTTTAATGTACACGTTTTAAAGCTAAACGTTTGCTGAGACAGTTCAAGCGCTGTAGCAGTGTTTACCTATTTCATGGATGTTTGCCTTTTTCGTCTTACTCTGGAAAAAATAATAAGCAATAAAAAAAGTAAGGCAAAACCATTTTTTGAGAACCGCATTTGGGTGAAAAATGAACAGTTTCAAAACACATTTGTAAAGGCATTGGATTCTATTATGGTGTTTCCGAGCTGTTGAACGTTTCTCATTATATACAGGTTTACTGGTTTGACAGAAAGGCGATTGACGAAAAGAATGCATCGTCCATAAAGTGGGCTGAAACACCAACCTTTTTTGGTTAAGCGAGCAGCTAACCGGACACGTTGTTTTATTAGATAACACCCTCGGAGCCCAACAGAACACTGTATGCATATAACTAAAATATTTACGGTTCAAATGGGAATCGTATTCATCAGATTTTAAGCACACATTTGATAGACTTTACACTGCAAAGGAGGAAGGCAGGCAATGCAAATGAGGCAACTGGCTCGTACTTTTAAATCATCTGAGAAACTTGAACCCAATTAAGCTTTTAACCGCCTGCAGACTGGAATGAGTTTGAAATGTTATTGTAACACCTCACTAGGCTACAGCAATTGCATTATATGAAAGTGCTCCTGTTTATTTGTCACCGGCACAGGTACTGGTGTCACTCAGAGTTGGAGGGAGACGGTCGCCAGTTGCCCATAAAACAATACTTTCAGGGATCATTTCTGTTTTTTTTTTCAACAGAATTGATAAAATATCTAGAGAGTGTGTTAAAGCATTCCTGCTTTGGAGGAAGTCTTCTGCGGGACTTGGAGGGCTTTCTTCAGGAGCTGTGGGGATGCCGATGCAACCAGGTGTCGGAGGCACAATGTAATTCGTTTTACATTGTGCGGCAAAATTGAAGAGAATTACCTAACTAGAATCGACTTCAGTAGAAAGATTATCCAGAAAATGTTGGAGACTTCACCAAAAGACCTGAACTGTTTGATCAAGAGACCTGGAACTGAGGCAAGCTTTGATGTAAGTTTTGTAAATTCTGAAAAATGGAAATGTTTTTACAACGATATAGAATGAGAAAGAATGAACTTCCTCTGAAACATTTTTTGGTTGAACCTTTGTCTGACTGGGAGATTAAAGTTGTGATTATACAATTTTATAATGAGTCTGTTCATGAATATGACGGGAAACATGGCTTAAGAGATACTGCAAAGTTACTTCATCTAGCCACAAAGTTGTGGACAGGGATGGCGTGTGGAATGGAGCACGTCAGTGGCTCATTCATCTGTTTAAGGATCAGAGGGGATTGGTGGGGTCGTCACCTTCCCAGTAATGTGACTTTGGGGCAGCTCTTGGGTTTGTTGTATACAATGGGATGCGGCTGTGTCGTAACTGTGGACAACTGGGACACCTGGCTGTGAGTTGTTCTGTAACTAAATGCAAGAACTGTGGAGGGGGCGTGTAACTGCTCTCTGCCATGAGGGAGAAACAATGCAATCTGTGTAGGGAGGAGGGCCATGTTTTCAAAACTTGCCCAGATTTGTATACCAATATAGTTAAAGGACAGAGAGTAACACAACAGCAGGATGTTGAAAGGGAGGAAGAAGCCAGCAAAGAGAGAACAGAGGAACATCAGGATGAAGAAGGGAGTCTTAAAGAGGACCTGTATAGCTCAGAGTTTTCGGAAAATGAGCCTGATGTCTCTGCAGAGGAGGATAACGCTGATAATGAAATGGAGATAATACAGCAGACCGGTGGCGGAAGCCTGAAGAACAGGCTGTGGCTAAAACAAAAAGAAAGTCGGGGGTTAATATTGCCCCTGATGTTGTGCACGATCAGGAAAGAGAGCATTTACTTGCACATATTGGGAAGCAAGAAAAGTGCCTGGCTGTGATTAGTAGTCCAGACACTCCAACTCGGGGCTGGAAATTGAAAAAAGAACTGATTTCTAGGGCTCTACATTTCTGGAGGAGGAGATGTGCAGACTTTCTCTGCTGTGTCTGTATTTTTGAAACCAGCAGTTGTAGCAGAGGGTGAGTCAGATAACAATGAAAAGGTGGCTGCCACAAACAAAGACGGGACAAATGGCATACAAAGACAAAGACAAGATGGCTGCCACAAACAAAGACAAAGACAAGATGGCTGCCACAAACAAAGACAAAGACAAGATGGCTGCCACAAACAAGACAAAGACAAGATGGACAAACAAAGACAAAGATAAAGGAGCTGATAACAATACAATCAAAGACAAGGACAATATTGAGAACACAAGAGGAGACTATCAGTGGCATAACGTGGGAGAGAAAAGAAAGGGAAAAAAGGGACAAACAAATGATTAAGTGTGTTTTTTTCTGTCATTCTTGTTTATACAATGATGATATTGAATTTATGTTCTTTAAATGTTAGAGGTATTAAAGGGCTGATAAGAGAAAGAGTGTTTTTGGTTACCTTAAATCTATTAGTGCGATATTATATTTTACAAGAGTTGCAGTATTTCCTTTTCAAATGATTATGCAAATTTAAAAAATGAATGGAATGTTGGGATATCTGTGTGGGCGGGATCAGATGTAGAAAAGGCTGCAGGGTTGGGATTCTGTTTAAAAAACCCTCATATTGAAGTTAAATCTGTTTCTGATATAATTCCAGGGCGTTTGTTAGCAGTTGATGTAAAGTATCATGAAACAGAAATTTGTTTAGTGAATATTTATGGGGCTCAAACGTAAAGTGCAGAGAGGGAACATATTTTTGAACACTTAAGATTGCTTTTAGTGAGCAACAAAACTCTAATAGTGGCGGGAGATTTTAATTGTGGATTGTTACCTGCTGATAAAAGGAAGCAGAATTTAGATGAATCAGGAAAATTGTTAAAAATAGTAGTGAAAGATGCTCACTTGAAGGATGCAGCAAAATGCTTTTGCCCATTAGACCCTGGTTTTACATGGTTCAATAAAGCACAGTCCTCCTTTTCTAGAATAGATTTTTGTTTCGTATCACAGTTTTAAATGTGAAAAATTTTGAATTGGAAACTGTTTTTTTTTTTTCAGACCACAAGAGTTTGGTGGTATCTGTTGAACTGGTTAACAATTTTGAATATGGAAGAGGTTCTTGGAAATTTAATTGTGCATTGTTACAGAATCAGGATTTGGTTTAAGGCTTTTAAAAAAAGGTATACAGAGTTGAAAGTGTGTTTTGTGTTTTGATTGATTGTGTGAATGGTGGGAAATGATCAAGAGTAGGACAAAGGCTATTTTATATCACTAGGAAGGAGGAGGGCAGAGGAAAGGAAAATAAATATGTTAAATTACAAAAAAAGATTACAAAACTTGTTTGGGTTGCAGAGTCAGGGTTTGATTTCAGGAGGAAATAAGAGATATTAAGGAGAAACTGTATAAGATGCTTTTAGAAATGGAAAAAAAAAGGTTATGTTTAGGGCTAGAGTCAAGTACATGGAAGAAAACGAGACTTGTAGTAGTTTTTTCTTTAAAGTAATGTTTAGGAAGAAGAGTTGTCTACAGGGCTTGAAAACTGAGAATGGGGAGTTCTGAAAGGAAAAGATGAAATGTTAAAAAATTGCAGAGGAGTTTTATAAATTTCTTTATGAAAAGAGAAACAGATCCTGTAATACAGGATTTGTTTCTTAAAAATCTGGAAACCAGGTAACATTAGAAGAGAATAATGATTTGTTGAGGATATAAATTTGGATGAGATTAAAGAAGCATGTTTTCTTTTAAAACAGGTAAGACTCCTGGATCAGATGGGTTTGCCCATAGAATTTTATTGCACCTTCTGGGAAATTAATTAAAGAAGATTTATTAGAAGTTTTCAATGAATGTTTGAGCAGTGGACTAATGAGCAATTCTATGAGGGAAGGGCTGATAACTCCTATTTAAAAATAAAGGGGAAAAAGAGGAGCTGAAAAACTGGAGGCCTATTAGTCTCCTCAATTGTGACTATAAGATCTTGTCCAAGATAATAATGTTTAGGTTTCAAAAATATAACGGCAAAATGAATTGATCCTGACCAAGTATGTGGTGTTCCAGGAAGAGCTATTGCTGAGAATTTAGTATTGATTAGAGATGCATGTATCTATTCAAGGGAGAGATTCACCTTTATGTTTAATTAATCTTGACCAAGAAAAGGCCTATGATCGGGTTGATCATTGTTTTATGTTTAAAGTTTTGGAGTACATGGGTTTGGATCAAAGATTTATTAGATGGGTGAAGATGCTTGTACAGAGGCATCAGTAGTAAAGTTATTGTTAATGGATTTATGTCTGCTGGTTTGAGGTGAAGTCAGGGTGAGACAAAGGTGTCCTTTGTCATCCCTGTTATATATTATTGTTTAGAACCTGAACTTTTACGAATTAGAAAGAATACACAGATTGAGGGGTGGTAATTCCTGGCTCTGATCATCAGAAGGTTAAAGCCTTAGCATACATGGATGATGTGGCGTTGATGTGTAAAGACTTCTACTCTATTCAGGAAGCTTTGAAAATTATGGTTTTGTATGGGAAAGCTTCTGGTTCGAAAAATCAATATGGAGAAAAGTGAGGCTTTTTGTATGGGGGAGTGGGAGGAGAGATGAAATTAAGAAAATGTTAAAATTGAAGAATGATTACATTTCAAGTTTTAGGCATGATTTTTGATAGGGGTAAGGAATTGGGTGGAGGTGATGGGTAAAGTGAGAGAAAGAAAATCACTTTCTGGAATTCCAGAAAGTTGTCAATGGAAGGTAAAATTTTAATAATTAAAGTGGTGTGTGATGGGGTGCAGCCTATTTTTTGTAGTGGTTCTGTGTTTTTGTATTGTTTAGAGTGGATGTGGTGAGTTTGGGGTGTGGTTCAGTGAATTTATGTGTGAGAATGTGTGGAATGTGCCTGGGCTAATGAGGAGTGTGCCCAATTAGCCCAGGCACCTGTATAAAGGAGTGGTTGGGTATGTTAGGAGGAGAGTGTTTGTTAGGAGAGTTTTTGTAACAGAAAGGCGTGTGTTAGAAGAGAGAGAGAGAGAGAGAGAGAGAGAGTGAGTGGGTTTGGGTTTTGTTTGTTTAAAGCCTGTTTTGTGTTTGTCTTTTGGTTGGCCATCGTGCCTTTTTATTTAATGTTTTGTTAATTAAAATATTTTGGTTTCCTGCACTTTCTGTCTCTGAGTCTTCCCTCTGCTGCTATCCTGCCACAGGTTGGTGTCAGAAGTGGGATAGCGCCCCTGGAGACTCAGGCGGAGAAGTGCAGTTTTTTTTTTTTTGTTTAAAAAAAAAAAAAAAGGGAAGAAGGATGAGGTGGAGGAAATGCTGGCCCAGGAGGAGGCAGATGACAGCTGGGAGCTATTTTAAAAGGGCTCGCTGCAGAGTTGTGCCCGGCTGTGGGGCATATGGACACAGTGGCCATCTGCCCCACCAGGGCGAGGAGGAGGAGCTGCCGCTGCCGCTGTGGGGGGCCTTGAGCGTCCACAGCCGAGTGGGAGGGCCCGAGCGTCCACAGCCTGAGTGGGAGGCCCGAGCGTCCACAGCCCAGTGGGAGGAGCCCAGGCGTCCACAGCCAGTGGGAGGCCCGAGCGTCCACAGCCCAGTGGGAGGAGCCCGAGCGTCCACAGCCCGGTGGGAGGGAGCCCGAACGTCCACGGCCCGGAGGGAGGATGTCCGCCCGTCCACGGCCCGACGAGGGAGGGAGTCGGTGCATCCACGGCCCGAGAGAGGGAGGTCGGTCGTCCCGGCCGAGAGGGAGGTCGGTGCGTCCCACGGCCCGAGAGGGAGGAGTCGGTGCTGTCGGTGCGGTCGGAGGGAGGAGGTGCGGTCCTGTGTCGGAGGAGGCTGAAGGCCCAAACCCCTATTTTTTTTTGGGAGGGCGAGGCGTGAAGCTCAGACTCACAGCAGCCGCTGTTTTTGCTGCTGAAGGAGCCCAGCCGGAGCGCCCGCCACCAGCTCTACCCCGCTGTCGGAGGGCCGGCGCGCCACTCCCTACCCTGCTGTCGGAGGGCCGGCAGCCCTCAGCCCTACCCCCGCTGTCGGAGGAGGGCCGCGCCACCAGCTCCCCCGCTGTGGGGCCGGCGGCGTAACAGTTCTAACCCGCTGGCGGAGGGCCAGCAGTGCCACCGGAGGGGCGAGCTGCTGTTCCGCCACCACCACCCGAGGGAGAGGGCAGGAGCTGCCTCTGCCTCCACCACCACCACCCGAGGGAGGGCAGGGGCTGCCTCTGCCTCCCCACCACCACCAGGGAGGGAGGGGCAGGGCTGCCTCTGCCTCCCACCACCACCACCGAGGGAGGCAGGAGCTGCCTCTGCCTCCACCACCACCACCGAGGGAGGCAGGGCAGGCCTGCTGCCTCCACCACCTGAGGGAGGGCAGGGCTGCCTCTGCCTCACCACCCTCCACCACCTGAGGGAGGGCAGGGGCTGCCTCTGCCTCCACCACCACCTGCACCGGGGAGGGGCAGGGGCTGCCTCTGCCTCCCACCACCACCACCCGAGGTCGCTGCTGCTGCCACCACCTCGGTCCGCTGCTGCTGCGTCGCCTCCCGAGTCGCTCTGCTGCTGCTGCCGCTGCTGCTGCCCGTCGGGGTCCGCTGCTGCTGCCGTCGCCTGGGGTCGCCAGGGATCCTGCCGCCTGGGGCCGCCAGGGATCCTGTACGCCTGGGGGTGTAGGGATCCTAACCCGCCTGGGGTGGGTTGGTCCTGCTTCGCCTGGGGTCACTACACTGTGGCCGGAGCCCCCCGGAGGAGCTGCCCGGCCATGAAAGGGGGGAGATCAGGAGACCAGTTCCCTCGCAGCAGTTTCGCCAGAGATCGTGTGGTGGGCCCACGGAGGGGGATGCACCGGCCATGGGGGGGGAGGTCAGGAGACCAGCTCCCCAACCCGCGCGTTTGCGGCAGGATAGTGTGGCGGGAGCCCGGAAGAGGGCTGCCGGCCCACGAAGGATGGGGTGCGGACCTCCCCACCATGGCCCCCCCATGGACACTGTGCTTCCCCTCTTCGGGACTTTGAGACTGAGGGGAGGTAGCCATTTAAGCCATGTTGTGCTGCACACAAGGAGGGAGGTGTGTGATGGGGTGCAGCCTATTTTGTGGTGGTTCTGTGTTTTTGTATTGTTTAGAGTGGATGTGAGTGAGTTTGGGGTGTGGTTCAGTGAATTTATGTGTGAGGAATGTGTGGAATGTGCCTGGGCTAATGAGGTGCAAGTGCCCAATTAGCCCAGGCACCTGTATAAAAAGGAGTGGTTGGGGTATGTTAGGAGGAGAGTGTTTGTTAGGAGGAGAGTTTTGTAACAGAGAAAGGTGTGTTAGAGAGAGAGAGAGAGAGAGGGAGTAGTGGGTTTTTGGTTTGTTTAAAGCCTGTTTGTGTTTGTCTTTTTTGGTTGGCCATCGTGCCTTTTTTATTTGTGTTTTGTTAATTAAAATATTTTGGTTTCACTGCTTTCTGTCTCTGAGTCTTCCCTCTGCTGCTATCCTGCCACATGGTGTTTATGTCAATGCTCTTATATGTAGCAAGGTTTTCCTCCGGATAGAGCATCTTGCAAATCAATTAATCGAGCTGTTTATTTTCTTTTGGGGAGGAGAATGGAAAAGGTGAAAAGGAAACTGTAATGTTGGAGAAGACAAATGGAGGAAAGTTTTCCTAATGTCATTTTTATTTGTATGCAAATTTTGTCTGTTTTTCTAATTAACACAATTCTTCAGATTTATAAAAATGTAGTTTCTTTGCCAGGTTTTTTTTGGACATTTTTTTTTTAAGAAGGATGGGTTTAATTCATATAAATTTGACAGTGCCCTATAGTTGGGCGATGCCTTTTGTATGCAAGAACATAGAAAGTTTACAAGCGAGAGGAGGCCATTCAGCCCATCTTGCTCGTTTGGTTGTTAGTAACATTGATCCCAGAATCTCATCAAGCAACTTCTTGAAGGATCCCAGGGTGTCAGCTTCAACAACATTACAGGGAGTTGGTTCCCAGACCCTCACAATTCTCTGTGTAAAAAAGTGCCTCTATTTTCTGTTCTGAATGCCCCTTTATCTAATCTCATTTATGACCCCTGGTCCTTTTTTCTTTCAAGTCAAAGAAGTCCCCGGGTTGACATTGTCTATACCTTTTAGGATTTTTGAATGTTTGAATCAGATGCTGCGTAGTCTTCTTTGTTCAAGACTGAATAGATTCAATTCTTTTTAGCCTGTCTGCATACGACATACTTTTAAACCAGGGATAATTCTGGTTGCTCTTCTTTGCACTCTTTCTAGAGCAGCAATATCCTTTTGTAACGAGGTGACCAGAACTGAACACAATATTCTAGGTGAGGTCTTACTAATGCATTGTAGAGTTTTAACATTACTTCCCTTGATTTAAATTCAACACTTCTCACAATATATCAAGCATCTTGTTAGCCTTTTTATAGCTTCCCCACATTGTCTAGATGAAGACATTTCTGAGTCAACATAAACTCCTAGGTCTTTTCATAGTTCCTTCTTCAATTTCACTATCTCCCATATGATATTTATAATGCACATTTTATTGCCCGCATGCAATACTTTACACTTTTCTCTATTAAATGGCATTTGCCATGTGTCTGCCCAATTCTGAATGCTGTCTAGATCATTTTGAATGACCTTTGCTGCTTCAACAGTGTTTGCCCTCCTCCTATTTTTTGTGTTGTCTGCAAATTTCTTGAGTTGCTTACTATACCAGAATCTAAATCATTGATGTAGATTAGGAATAGCAGAGAACCTAATACTGATCCTGTGGTACTCCACTGGTTACCTCACTCCATTTTGAGGTTTCTCCTCTAATCAGTACTTTCTGTTTTTTACCTGTTAACCCTCCTAATCATGTGCATGCATTTCTTGAATCCTACTGCATTCAGTTTGAGAATTAATCTTTTTATGCGGGACTTTGTCAAAAGCTTTCTGGAAATCTAAATAGACCATGTCGTATGCTTTGCAGTTATCAATTTTCAATGTTGCATCCTCAAAAAAGTCAAGTAGGCTCAGTAAGGCTTCAAGGTTTATTTTAGAATATGATCTGATGGATTGGCCAAAAGCAAAGTGGAAACTTAAAGATTTGCAGAAAAAGAATCTGGCAAATGATAAATTAATCAAAGTTAATTTTCAGTGTGCAGGCGATGTCAACAGTTATTATGGAGAAATGTAGGAGATCTTGGCTTATCTAATACTCAGAAGGATATAGCTTGGCTATCTGTACATGCACGCTTACCTTAATGCGACGCTTATGTACAAAAGACAAATGGCAATGACAGATACATGTGTAAGAGTTGATTGTAACGAAACTGAATCGATTGGAACATGTCTTTTGTAACTGTAAGTTTGCTAAAGGATGTTGGGGAGGGTAAAAGTGCTTCTGAAAAAAATGTATCAAAAACAAATGAATTGACATGGAATGTGATTATGTATGGGCCAAGAGGGGTTTAAAACAGATAATTGGAAGAAGGCATGGCTGATCATCAACAGTGCTTAAAAAGCTTTGTGGTTGTTGAGAAACATGAATCTGTATAATAAAACAAAAAAAATCAAGCAACAGAAATTGATTTTGTAAATTCTTTTGGTAGAGTGAAAGATTATATATGGATGGATATTAAGAACTTGGGTAGAAACAATGCAATGAAAAAATGGAAAATTAATTCAATGACAGATTTATTTTTGTAAAATGTATGTTTTGGTGATGTGATTATGTAATGGATTTTTCTAATAAACTTTTATATAAAGCTAGCGAAATGCATTTCTAAAGTGTTTGGACTCGCTATCCATGAGGAAGAGTGAGAGTGTTCGTTTTTTTGGCGTGAAGGGACAGCGAGTGTTGTTTTGGCTAACTGCTGGCTGTTATTGATGACCGCTCAGTGTTCCTTAGGGGGGCTGGAGGAAGCGGACACGTTCTGGTGGCTATCTTACCAAAGGTACAAAAGAGCGAACTACAGTTGCAAAGCACTGCTGCTTTTTCAATGATTGATTAAAACTATCAAACTGACTGAAAAACGGATCGCATTAATTGCGATTGTTTTGATACCAATAGGCTTACATAACAAGTATTGTGTATAGACAATGTCATACACACAGTCCAGAATCTCATAAGGCCCCTTCCAGTGAGGGGGAAAGCTTCATTCGGGCCATAGTAGGGTCATGTAACCATACCAGATCACCTTGCTGATAGGGTTATGCCCTGACATGTTGGTCATATATGCGCTTTTGCTGCAGCCTAGCATGGTGGTTATTTTTGGCAGCAGAATTAAAAGCAACTTGAAACTTCCTGATAAGTAAGGCAGCATATTCTGACGGTTTCCAGGGGTGGACTTGGCTACCTGTGGCTCAGAGCGGAACATCACATCAGCCCGGCAACTTTGCTTCTCTCCATGTGTCAGAAAAAAAGGTGAAATCCAGTGCTTGGTGAGTGCTGGTGTTGTAAACTAGAACAACTGGAGGTTCAAATAGTCATCCCATTCACCAGAATGTTCTAACAGTGTCTTTGCTAGCTGATCAATAAGAGTTCTGTTAAAACGTTCAACCATACCATCCCTTGTGGATGATATGAGCTTGTTCTGGTCTTCTTGACGCAAGCAACTGACATAGATGGTGAACGAGGTCTGACTCAAACTGGCGTCCCTGGTCTGTGTGCAGACTTTCAGGAATACCATGTTCCCTAATGTAGTTCTCAAACAAGCATTTTGCTACAGTGGTAGCTCGTTGGTCTGGGAGACAAAGAGATTCACATACTTTGTGAAATAATCTTGTACTACCAGGACATATCAGTTTCCTCGATTGGTGATGGAAGCTCTAGAATGTCAGCAGCCACTTTTGAAATGGCTCATTGGTGACCACACTCTTCATAGGTGCTCGTTGTCTTGGCTTGCAGGAGCTCTCCTAGCTTGACAAGGCGTACACTCTCACACCATGCTTGTATTTTGCGTGACATGAATGGCCAGTAGCATAGCTGATATGCACGTTGCAAGGTCTTTTCAGCACCTAAGTGTCCAGCAACCCGGATTTACCATGTAGGAACCAAAGCACTTCCTCTATTAAGCACTGAGGTACTATGACCTGGTAGACAGTACCTCTGGATGCAGTGCAATGCGCCTTCCGGCACAGTAAACCATTATAAAAGGTGAGTCTGTGAAATTCTTGCCACAGTTTCTTTAAAGCTGGATCTTTGTTTTTCATTTGTCAATGAGGGGGTCTGCGCCTCCCTCTGTCTTCAGTGTATGACTTCAGCTAAGATGGGGTCCTGCTGTTGCTGAAGACAGATGTCTTGTCCATCATTTGAGAGTGCAAAGATGAGTTTGGATGAAGGTCCTCTCTTAATGGCTCTGTGTTGAGAGTTGGAGTAAGCACTTCATCACTGTTGTGGTGGTCTGGAGGTCGGTCGCTAGTGCGGCCGTAGCTAGAGGTGGTGTTTGGACAGCTGATGTGCTTTCACAGGAGGTAGGTGGAACAGGGCTCTGTGGCGTGACTGCTGGGCGACTGCAGGTAGATGGCGGGAGCTGGCGTCTGCATTTGCATGGTTGTGTCCCTCACGGTGGACAACCACCCAGTTGTCGGGTCAAGTTCAAGAGCCCATCTTGCGCGACATCCTGTCCGGTCACTATCTATAAGGGATCTTTCTTAAACCCAACAGTGGCTTGTGGTGGTGACAATGACAAAAGGCTGTTTGTAAAGATAATGTCGAAAATAGCGAATAGCCCAAACGATACCCAAAGTTCCCTATCATTATGTTGACCACTTCCTCTCTGCCTTTGTTAGAACATGGCTGGCATATACAACGACTGACTCACGGTGGTTTTGGACTTGAGCAAGTACAGTTCAATGTCAGAGCAAGATGCATCTGTGTGAAGTTGGAAAGGCTTTGTGAAGTCTGGAAAAACAACTACAGGTGGCTGTGACAAGGCATCCTTCAGGTAACAGAATGCATCATGGCATGCAGCGGTCCACTGAAAAACAGTATTCTTTTCAGTCAGCTTGTAAATAGGACTGCATGATGTTTTAAAGTTCTTGATAAACTTCCTATAGTAGGAACAAAGTCCTAGGAAAGCTCACTTCTGTTGGTACCGCCACTCTGCAACACTTTCCACAGTCGGGGATCAGGTCTTATTCCCTGTCTGGAGACAACATGCCAAGGAAAAACAACATGGTCCCCGAAACAAGACAGCATTTGGATGGATTTAGCTTCAGGCCAGTAGATTGGGCGAGAGAGGATTTCCTCCAGGTGCTGCAGATGTTCCTCAAAGCGGCTGAAGATGAGCACATCATCAAGGTACACTAAACAGGTTTTCCATGGAAGTCCCCTGAGCACCAACTCCATTAACCTTTGAAAGGTTGCAGGAGCATTGGCGAGACCCATTGGCATAACCTTGAAGTGGTACAGTATTTCCAATTCAACTTGCCAGTAGCCTTGCTGAAGATCCATTGTTGAGTACCATGCTGAACCTGACGGTGCATCTAAGGCATCGTCTACTCTGGGTAAGGATGAGAGTCCTTGATGGTTACAGCATTCAGCTTGCGGTAGTCTAAGCAGAAACGCCAGGACCCATCTTTTTCCTCACCAGTACCACAGGTGCAGCCCATGGACTAAAACTCTTTTCGATGACATCAGCCTTTAGTAGTTTTTCCACTTGATGAATTTCCAGCCGTTTTATCAGGTGTCACGCGGTAAGCTCGCTGTTTGATTGGTGCAGCATCACCTGTGCGGATATGGTGCTTAATTATTCCTGTCGTCCCCGGTCTTCCGATCCACTGCTGAAAACACTGGCGTGTTTTCTGTAACAGCTTTTCCAATGACTGCTGCTCAGATGTAGTCAAGTTGTCAGAATTTATATCAACTGGAGGTAAAGCAACACCTTGCACTGGAAAAGGTTGCACAGTATGCATCTTGCATCTTTGGTGCTTCAGGTTGTGATACTGTATGGAACTGACCCAGATGTTGACCTGATTGCAGCTGTGTTTCTTGATCAGAGGTGTTCAGGACCCGCACAACTGTCAGTCCATTTTGAACTTCACTCAAGGTACGTGCAACTACAAGGTCACTTGTGGTTTGAGGTTCAAAAGTCCAATGTAATTATCTGGTAGAGGGCAGAAGACAGTAGCACGTTCAACACTGGCTGTCATCAGTGCTTCACTCATTGCAGGAACAACTGTTGGTGTCAGTACTGTCACATTGCAGCATGCAGCAGCTTCATATTGCTTTGGAAGAAACTGTAAATCCGTGTTCCACAGAGACAGCTTGCCCTTGCTTATATCAATAAGCGTGATGTTGTTGCAGAAAAGTCCCATCCTAATATTACAGGCTGGTGTGCTCCTCGGACAACTTGGAAATTTTGATGTAACAGTTCTTTGCCTAAGCGAATGCTCACTATCATTGTCCCAAGTGTGTCTAGACAATGTCCGGTAACGGAGCGAACCAGAATGAAAGATTTCTGGAGAGGTAGTTTCTTTAAAGCAGGATGCGACATTCGCAAATCTTCACCCAAAATAGAGATAGTTGAACCAGTGTCTACTAAGGCACATACTTCAAGACCTTCTATAATAGTTAAGACAATAGCTGTGAAGGTATCAGTTGAAATTGCCTGGTCAGTACAAGTGCTGCTAAGTTTGTCTTGCAGTGTGTCTTTGGGAGCTCTATTAGCAAGTGCTGACATTTGCTCCATAACATCAGCTACTGGTAGTTTTCCGACTGAGTATGCCTGGTAGAGTCCCATGGCCGGATGCCTATTTGGAGATAGAAAATGAACACTTCGCTTCGAGACACAGATGAGCTCATATTCCTGCTTTCCCAGCGTGCTGGACTTGGACTTCGAGGTCTGTCAGCACCACTGTTCTGTCTAGTGTTGCGCTCATACTCTCTGGACCATGCTGCATAATCAGGAGATCGATAGCGAGGGTGCCCCCTGTCTGCTGTTTCCCCATCCTGATCTGCATGGCGCTCTGGAGAGGCTGGTCGATAGCGCTGTTGACTTTGAAAACCACGGCTGTGGTATCTCTCAGGTGAACTGTAATAGCGCTGTTGATGCTGAAACTGACGGTCAGTTGGAGAAGCACTGCAGCGATTGTAGCTGGCTCCATGGGTGGGAGTGGAGTGTAGATCGGTTGATGTCTCTAGGCGCTGTGTTAGAGAACGGTTTTTCTCCTTCAGTTGGCGCACATCGCTTTGAAGATTGTCTACTTTGAGGGTAAGTGTCTCAATTGCATTAAGTAGATCAGTGTTATCTCTAGCATGCACCATGACTACCTGACTGTCCCCTGCTGACTGTGGTGTGCTGGCCTGTGGGGTGTTTCGAGTTGTATTCAGAGTCAGTGCTTCCCGGGCTCTCTCGCAATGGCTAGCAATGGTCAGAGCTTCCTCAAGATTTCAAGCACCCATTTCATGAATTTTTGATTGCGAGGTGGGGTCAAGTCCTGCTACAAAGCGACGAAATGTTTCACCTTTCTGTGCATTATTGTCATAATTAGGAAATGCCTCAAAAACAAGCCTGGTAATGTCTGCACCATAAACTTCAAGGCTTTCATTAGGCTTTCTTGGACGGGCATTGACATAAGTTTGAAAAATGGTATGTATTGCTTCTGAGCAAAAACCTCTTTCATTTTGTCCTTCACTGCAGAGTAATCTTTCTTTAACGCATAAATGTGAGGCTGTCCCAGTACAAGAAAGCAGCATCTGCCAAACATGTAGGCAGAAGCGGAAGCTAATATTACTTGTGAATCTTGATTTGACTGACTAGCAATAGCTTCCACAGAAACTTCAAAAGCACGCCTGGACCAACTGGCAAAAGATTCTGTGCCATCCTTTAAAAGCTGGAGGAGGTCAATCCTAAAAGGCCTAGTGTAATGCTGCACTGATGTGTCCTCATCAGAAGAACTTGCTGAGTTTCTATTCACTAACATCTTGTACTGAAAATTATGCAATGTCTCTTTAAATCGGTAAACTGCAAAAACTGTAGTAATCCTTTGTCTGAGAACAGGTAGAAATTAATTATTTTTCTTACCAGCTGCTTCAAAGGGTCCCATTCATCAGATCCTGACTTGGTTATTTATTCTCCTTTGTGTGAATAAAGTCAATTTTTCCCCATTCATCACCAAAAATAGCCGCACCGCTGCCACCAGTAACAAAAATAACAAAAATAATCTTACAGTACAAAAGAAAGGGGGAACAATAGTATCGTGGTGTGACAGGGATGACGAGTGGTGACGTCAGGCCAGAGTGCAGGAACTAAAAACACACAGGTATTTGCAGTTCAAAATGCGCTTTCAGCGCCGTTTTTATTAAACAAAAATAAATAAAATATTTAAACAAAAAAAGACACTTTGCTCACAGAGCACAAAATAAAACAGATAAACAAAACAAAATCTCGAACACAAAAATAATACGATCTTTTAATTTCGTTTTGCTTTCGTTTCCTCTCGCCGCTCTCACTCCTAAACACCCACCCTGAGTGCTGAGAGGTGCAGGCTTTTATTAAGGTGAACCATCTCCCAATTAGCAACAAAATTAATCCCGTAATTAATTCGGGAGATGGTTCACCTTCTGCACGAGTTTTTTAAACTGTGGAGGGGACTACCCATCCACGCTAAACAAAATATAAAACAACAACACGGCTACGCCGACAATACATAAATACAAATAAAACAATACAGAAATAATAACACACGGCGCCTCGCCGTCCTATATAAATAAATCATAACGATAATAATAAAATACAAAATAACACGGGGCAGGAGGGGGAAACCCTGTTCTAAAAATAAAACGAACAAACACATATCAATAAGCAGGGCTTACTACCGCCCTGCTACACGTGGTTTAATAAATATCCAAGCCATCGTTGGTGTTCAAACAAAGCAGAGTGTTACATTGGAAAAGGGCGTACTTATCAGTAAGTATTTGAAATTCATGTGGGAAGATTTAAGATTGTGAAGAAGTTTTAATATGCTGCGTATTTTGCGCATTGGTAACTTACATAATTACGTTTTAATTAATGCCACTTCCTTACGGACAGTAATCAGAGTGACGATACAAGACCAGAGCCAATAAACCTGTTATTTTCCTGTCCTTTCATTACCATATTCTAGTGTGCTTGTTCAGAATATGCGTGAATCCTGAAAACGTCTTGCTAATATGTGAACAAAGCCAGCATTCACTTTATTGATCACCATGTGGATTACCGCTACTGGAACACAGATGATTGTGTTAAAGATGTTAATAGACTTTCAATGTACACGTTTTAGAGCTAAACGTTTGTTGAGACAGTTCAGCGCTGTAGCAGTGTTTACCTATTTCATGGATGTTTGCCTTTTCGTCTTACTCTGGAAAAAATAATAATAGCAATAGAAAAAGTAGGCAAAACAATTTTGAGAACCGCATTTGGGGAGAAAAATGAAGTGTTTCAAAACACATTTGTAAAGGCATTGGATTCTATGATGGTGTTCCGAGCTGTTGAACGTTTCTCGTATATACAGGTTTACTGGTTTGACAGTCTGCAATTAGCCCCTGGCACATCCCAGCGTGCGCACAGGCCCCAGCGACTTGGCGGGGTCCCAACTGCTCGCCAAATGATCCGGCACCTCACCAGCACGTGCACGGGCCCCAAGAACCACGCGGGGTCCCAGCGGCTCAAAGATGGACCCTGGCACATCCCCAGCGACGCCGACGGGCCCCAGCGGCTTGCAAACAGCCCCTGGCACATCCCCAGCATCGCGCTTGGGCCCCAGCGACTTCCGCGGGGTCCCAGCGGCTCGCCAAATGGTCCCTGGCCTTTCCCAGTGCACGCACGGGGCCCAGCGACCCCACACGGGGTCCCAGCAGCTAGTCAAATGGTCCCTTGCACCTCCCCAGCGCGAGGGCCCCAACAACCCATGGGGGGTCCCAGCGTCTCGCCAAATGGTACCTGGCTCCTCCCATCATGCGCCCAGCTACCAGACGTGGAGTCCCAGCGGCTCCCCAAAAGGTCCCATGCAACTCCCCATGATGAACACGGTGCAGCTACTTCGGGCGGGGTCCCAGCAACTCGCCATATGGTGCCTGGTACCTTCCAGTCGCGCCCAGACTAGCGACCCTGGCGGGGGGTCCCAGCGGCTGGCCAAATGGTCCTGGCGCCTCCCGAGTACCGCCGGGCACCAGCGACCCCGCGGGTCCCCAGCTAGTCAAATGGTCCCTTGCACCTCCCAGCCGCAGCCGGGGCTCAGTGACCACCGCAGCGGCGGGGTCCGGGCCTCATGAAATGGTCCCTGTCCCCTCCCAGCATCATACGGGGTTCAGCAGCCTGTTGTGGGGTCCCAGCAGCTCTCAAATGATCCCTGGCCCCTCCCAGCGCCCGCGCCGTGGTCCAACAACCCGTGCAGAGTCCTTGGCTCGCCAAATGGTCCCTGGTCCCTCCCAAGCGCACACTGGGCCCAGCTACCCGATGCGGTCCCAGCAGCTCACAAATAGCCCCTGGCACATCCCCAGCGAATGCACTGAGCCCAGCTACCCCACATGGGGTCCCAAAGCGGCTCTCAAAATGGTCCCTGACACCTCACCAGCGATCGCCAGGGCCCCAGCAAACCTCGCACAGGGTCCCAGAGGTCGCTAAATGGTCCTGGCACATCCCCAAGCCCATACACGGGGCTATGACGCCCTTACGGGTCCCAGCGTCGCCGAATGGTCCCTGGCACCTCCCGGCTGCAGCACTGGGCCCAGCGATTGTATGGGGTACCAGCGGCTAAGCGGTCCCTAGCACCTCCCAGCAGCGCGCACGGAGCCCAGCGATCCCGCGATGTCCCAGTGGTTTGTCAAGCGGTCCCTGGAACTTCCCAGCATGCACACGCCCCAGCGACCCGTTGCGGGGTCCTGCGGCTCGCAAATAGTCCTAAGCATGTCCCCAGAACACACTGGGTCCAGCGACCCCCACCAGGGATCCCAGCGACTTCATAAAATAGTCCTGGCACATCCCCAGCGGCCTTACCGGTCACCAGCGACCGGCGTGGGGTCCCAGCGTCTCGCCATATGGTCCCTGGCACCTCCCCAGCCCAGCGCACTGGGCACAGCGACCGCACGCTGAATTAATAGCAGCTGGCAAATGGTCCCTGGCACATCCCCAAGCGCCACGCACAGGCCCCAGCGACCCGTGGGGTTCCCCAACGTCGCCAAATGGTCCCTGGCCCCCCCAGCGACGCCGCTGACCAGCGACCCAGCGCCAGGGGTCCCAGCTGACTCGCCAAATGATCCCTGGCACCTCCCCAGCAGCCAAGCGGGCCGGCCCCGAACCCCATGCGGGGTCCCAGCGCCTCGCCAAAGCGGTCCCTGGCACCTCCCAGCATGCACAGGCCCCTGTGGCCCAGTCACGGGATCCCTGCGGCTCACCAAATGGTCCCTAATCGTCCCCAGCGAGCGCACTGGGCCCAACACCCCCCACACGGGTTCCCAGCGGCTCATAAATAGTCCCTGGCACATCCCAGCCAAGACGGTCATCAAGCGAGTTCGTGTGGGGTCCCAGCTGCCAAATGGTCCCTGCATCGTCCCCAGGGCGCAGATGATGCCCCAGCGACCCTCGTGGGGTCCCAGCGGCTCGCCAAATGGTCCATGGCACCTCCCCAGCACACACCACTGGGCAAGCGACACTCTTGGGGGTACCAGCGGCACGTAAAATGATCCATGGCCCTCCCCAGCAGACGCGGGGACCAGCGGCGACACGCGGGGTCCCAGCAGCTCGCCAAATGGTCCCTGGAACATCCCCGTAGCGAGCACAGACCCCAGTCGCAGCGTGGGGTCCCAGCGGCTCGCCAAAGCGGTCCCTGGCACCTCCCTATCATGTGCATGGGGCCATCAATCACGCCGCGAGGGTCTCTCGGCTCTCCAAATGTCCATGGAACTTCCCCAGCACGCGCACTGGGCCCAGGCGACACTGGCGCGGGGTACCATGGCACGCCCAAGCGGTCCCTGGCACCTCCCCAGCACATGCCACGGGGCCCCATCGCCTAGCGGGATCAGCGGCTCGCCAAAAGGTCCCTGGCACCTCCCCAACGCATGCCGGGCCCCATGACGCCATGTGGGATCCCCTGGCTCGCCAATTGGTCCCTGGTACCTCCCAGCACGTACACTGGACCCAGCGACCTCCTGTGGGTCCCAGCGTCGTAAGCGGTCTTTTTTTCACCTCCCAGCCGCACTGGCCCCAGCGACACCGCAGCGGTGTCCCAGCGTCTCTCAAATGGTCCATGGCACTTCCCAGCACATACACACTGGGCAAGCGAGGCTGGGTCCCAGCAGCTCGCCAAACGGTCACTGGCACCTCCCCAGGCAGCGCACGAGCTCCAGCGACCTCGCCGAGGGTCCCAGCGGCTAGCCAAATGGTCCCTGGCACCTCCCCCAATGGCACTTGTCCCCGACTGCACGCAGGGGTCCCAGTGTCTCGCCAAACAGTCCCTGGCACCTCCCTAACCTTGTGACGGGCCTAAAGACCCTCGTGGCGGGGTCCCAGCTGACTCGTAAAGCGGTCTTTTTCACCTCCCCAGCACATGCACGGGCCCCAGCGACCAGGCGGCTCGCCAAATGGTCATTGGCACATCCCCAGTGACATACGTGCACCATCATTCTGCTGGGGGTTCAGACAACTCGCCAAACCATCAAGCGCATCTCCAGGTGAGCCGGGCCCCAGCGACGGAACAGGGTCCCAGCTGCTCGACAAATGGTCCCTGGCACCTCACCAGCACGCGGACTGGCCCCAGCGACCCCTCGCGGTGTCCCAGCGGCTCGCCAAACGGTCCCTGGCACCTCCCCAGCATCGCGCAGGCCCCAGCAGCTCGCCAAAATGGTCCCTGGCACCTCCCCAACGCGAGCACTGGGCCCAGCGACCACGCTGGGTCCAAACGGCACGTAAGCGATCCCTGCACCTCCCCAGCACGCGCCGGGCCCAGTGGCTCATGCAAATGGTCGTGGCTCTCCCAAGCGCCGACGGGCCCCAGACGCTGGGCGGGGTAGCTTCGCCATGGCGTCCCCTGGCACCTCCCCAGCACACGCAGGCACCAGCAACTTCGTGGGGTCCCAGCGGATCGCCAAAATGTTCCTGGCACATCCCAAGCGCCGCCGACGAGCCCCAGAGACTTTGCGGGTCCCAGCGGCTGTCAAATGATACCTGTCCCTCCCCGTGCCTGCAGGCCCCAACAACCCCACGGGTCCCAGCAACTCGTCAAATGGTCTGGCACCTCTCCACCAGCACTTCGCCGCAGACGGGTAGCGATCCTGGCTTGAGATCCCAGCTGACTCGCCAAACGGTCCTGGAACCTCCCCAGCACTTTCGCCGCAGACCCCAGCGACCCGCATGGTCCCAGCGGCTCGCCAAATGTTACCTGGCATCTCTCTAGCGCAGCACTGGGACCAGCTTGACCCTTGAGGTACTAAACGGCTCAACAAATGGTCCCTGGCACTTCCCCAGCGTGCGCCCAGGCCACAGCGACCCCGCGTTGGGTCCCAACAGCTCGCCACAATGTCCCTGGCACCTTCCCAGCACACACACGGGCAGCAGTGACCCCGTGCGGGGTCCCAGCGGCTCGCCAAATCGTCCCTGGCACCTACCCAGCGCGCGCACAGGGCCCAGCAACCACATGCTGGGTCCCAGCTGCTCGCCAAATGGACCATGGAGCCTCCCCAGCGCGCACACGGACCCCAGCAACCCTGTGCGGGTCCCAGCAGCTAAATCAAATGGTCACTGGCACCTCACCAGCACTTCATGCAGCCCAGCGACCCAGCCCGGGTGTCCCAGCAGGTCGCCAAACTGTCCCTGGCACTTCCACAGCTGACGGGCCCCAGTGACACCACACGGGGTCCCAGAGGCTCACCAAAGCGTCCCTGGCACCTCCGCCAGCACGCGCGACTGGGGCCCAGTGACCCATGGCGAGTCTGAGCAAACGGCATGGCAGTCCGCAGCCTCTGACGGGACCCAGCGACCCGCCGCAGCATCCCAGCTGCTCTCAAATCTCCCCTGTCACCTCCCCAGCAGATCGCAAGACGGGCCCCTTGACCCGCATGGGGCTCCCAGCACCGTAAGCGGTCCTGGCACCTCCACAGCGTACTCCGGGGCCAGTAACCCCGGCTGGGTCCCAGCTGACTCGCAAAATGGTCCTGGCACCTCCCAGCACGCCGCATAGGGGTGCTAGTGACCCCAGCGGGGTCCCAGCTGACTCGCCAAACCAGTCCCTGGCACCTCACCAGCACGCACACTGGGCCCATAGAACCATAGACGGGGTCATGGCGACACGCCAAACAGTGCCTGGCAAGTCCCCAGCAGCGTCGGGCTCCCTAGCGACCTGTCGGGGTTCTAAAGGCTCGCCAAATTGTCCCTGGTACCTCCCCAGCGCACGCACTGGGCCCAGCGACCCCTAGCTGGCTCCCAGCGGCTCACCAAATGGTCCCTGGCACCTCCCCAGCGTGCGCCCAGTCCCCAGTGACCCTGCGTGGGGCCCCAGCGGCTCGCCAAATGTTCCCTGGCACCTACCCAGCGCACGCACAGGGCCCAGCAACCACACTCGTGGTCCCAGCGGCTCGCAAATGGTCCCTGACACATCCCCAGCACTCGCACAGGCCCCAGCTACTTCATGCGGGGTCCAAGCAGCTCGCCAAATGCTCCCTGGCACCTCCCAAGCACGCACACTGGCCCCAGCGACTTCGCGTGTGGTACAAGCGTCTTGCCAACCTGTCCCTGGCACCTGGCCCACTGGACTGGGACCAGCGACCGGGTTGCTGGTTCGGCACGCCATTGGTCCCTGCACCTCCCCAGCAGCATTCCAGGCCAAGCGACCCTCGCGCTGAGGTCCCAGCTGACTCGCCAAAGCGTCCCTAGAACCTCCCAGCACACTCGCATGGGCCCCAGCGACCCATACGTGGTCCCAGCGGTTCGCCAAATGTTCCTTGCATCCCTAAGCGTTTGCCGGGGCCCTGTGACCCAGCGGGGTCCCCAGCGGCTAAACAAATGGACCCTGGCACCTCCCCAGCTGCGCCCAGACACAGCGACCAGCGTTGAGTCCCAGCGGCTAAACAGATGGTCATAGCATGTTCCCAGCACGCCTTACGTTCCAGCGACCCTCCGCCGAGTCCCAAAGATACGGGAGCCAAACCGTCCCTGGCGATCTCACCTCCAGCGCCGCGGGCCCCCAGTGACCCCATGCGGGGTCCCAGCGACTCTAAACGGGTCCTGGCACTTCACCAGGACGCGCACAGGCCTAGCGAGCCCCTGCGTGGTCCCAGCTGACTCAAACGGTCCCTGGCACCTCCCCAGCACATGCCTCGGGACAGTGACCCATCCCAGTGGGTCTTAGCGGCTGTCAAACGGTCCCTGGCAACTCCCCAGCCTGCGACGACCACAGGCCAGTCTTGGGTCCCTCATTTCATAAAATGGTCCGCACCCCCAGCACTGCGCTGGGCCCAGCGACCTCTCCCAGGGTCCCAGCGGCTCGCCAAATGGTCCTGGCACATCTCAGCACGCGTTGCAGGCCCCAGCGACCCGTGCAGGGTCCCACTGCCAGCCAACTGGTCACTGGCACCTCCACAGCTCCACGGGCTAAGCGACCCGGGAGGTCCCAGCGGCTTTCATGGTCCCGGTCCTGGCTCCCAGCATGTGCGGGCCACAGCGACTTTTGTGCAGGGTCCCAGCTCGCCAAATGCTCCCTGGCACCGCCCAAGCGGCTCGCACAGGGCCCAGCAACCACCGCGGGTCCCAGCAGCTCGCCAAATGTTACCTGGCACCCTAGCCAGCGCGCCGCAGTCCCATAGCGACCCTGTAGCGGTGTCCCAGCGGCTCGCCAAACTGTCCCTGGCACTTCCCCAGCGGCGCACGGACCCCAGCAACCATACGGGGTCCCAGCGGCTCGCCAAATGATACCCTGGCACCTCCCAGTGCTGTGACGTGCCCGGCCGACCCATCTCGGGGTCCCAGCGGCTTCGCCAAACCATCCTGGGGCCTCCCCATTGTGCGCACGGCCCCAGAGACCTTGCTGCAGGGGTCCCAGCTGCTCAGCCAAATGATCCCTGGCCTCCCCTCATGCGCCCAGGCACCAGCAGGCCGCATGGGGGTCCCAGCGGCTCGCCAAAATATCCCTGGCATCCTCCCAGCACGAGCACTGGGCCCAGGACTGCCTTGGGATCCCAGCAGCTCGCCAAATGGTCCCTGGCACATCCCAGCATGAGCACGGGCCCTAGTGACCCTGTCGTGGTCAAGCGCTTGCCAAACTGACCCTGGCACCTCCCCAACCGCGGGCACCGTGCCCGGCGACCCCGGGGTCCCAGCGGTTCTACAAACAGTCACTGTCACCTCCCAGCACGCAACGCCGGGGCCCAGTGACCTCTTGTGGGGGGTCCAGCGGCCATAAGCAGTTCCTGGCACCTCCCAGCTCGTTTGTGGGGTCCAGGCGGCCTCGCCAAATAGTCAATGGCTCCTCTCCAGCCTTTTCGACCCCAGCGACCGCGCATAATGGGGTCCCAGTGGCTCGCCAAATGGTCCCTGGCTCATCCCCGTGGCGCTGCGGGGAGCCAGCAACCCGGCGTGGGACCAGCAGCTCGCCAAATCGTCCCTGGCCCTCCCCAAGGAGCACAGGGGCCCAGCGACTTCTCGCGGGGTACCAGCGGCTCGCCAAATCGTCCCTGGCCTCCCAGCGAGCGCAGGGTGCCCTTCAACCGCTTGCTGGCTCCCAACCGCCGCCAAATGTTCCCAGGCACCTCCCAGCAAACACACTGGGCCCATGTCGACCCTGTGTGGGGTCCCAGCGGCTTGCCAAACTGTCCCTGGCACCTCCACAGGCGCATGCAGAGGGCCCAGCGACCGCTTATCGGGGTCCCAGCAACACGCCAAGCGGTCCCTGGCACCTCCCAGCTGCGCGCCACCGGGGCCCAGCGACCCCGTGACCCCGCTCGTGGTCCAAGCAGCTCACCAAACGGTCCCTGGCACCTCCTAAGCACGCGCACAGGCCCCAGCGACACCGCGCGGGGTCCCAGTGGCTCGCCAAACGGTCCTTGGCACCTCACCATCACGCGCACTGGGCCAAGCGATCCCGCGCGGGTTCCCAGCAGCACGCCAAACGGTCCCTGGCACCTCCCCAGCACGCGCACAGGACCCAGCGACTTCACGTGTGTGGTCCAAGAAAGATCTTGCCAAACTGTCCCTAGCACCTCCCAGCGACGCACTGGGCCCTCGACCCAGCTTAAGATCCCAGCGGCTTTCGCCAAAAGCGGTCTCTGGAACCTCCCCAGCTTTTCATGCGGCCCCAGCGACCCCGCACGTGGTCCCAGCGGCTCGCCAAATGTTACCTGGCATCTCCCTAGCGCACGCACTTGGCCCAGCGACCCCGCGCGGGGTCCTAACGGCTCAACAAATGGTCCCTGGCACTTCCCCAGCGTACGCCCGGGCCACAGCGACCCTCGTTGGGTCCCAACGGCTCGCCACAATGTCCCTGGCACCTTCCCAGCACACACCACGGGCACCAGTGACCCGTGCAGGGTCCCAGCGACTCGCCAAATCGTCCCTGGCACCAGCCAGCGCTGGGGCCCAGCAACCTCATGCTGGGTCCCAGCTGCTCGCCAAATGGACCATGGAGCCTCCCCAGCGCGCACACGGACCCCAGCAACCCTGCACGGGGTCCCAGCAGCTCGTCAAATGGTCACTGGCACCTCACCAGCACTCGCACGGGCCCTAGCGACCCAGCCCGGTGTCCCAGCGGGTCGCCAAACTGTCCCTGGCACTTCCCCAAGCGCCCATGCAGCCCCTTCTACCCCACCCGGGTCCCAGCAGCTCGCCAAATGGTCCCTGAGACATCCCCAGCATGCACACTGGGCCCAGCTACCCCACGCGGGGTCCCAGCTGCACGCCAAACGGTCCCTGGCACCTCCGCAGCACACGCATGGGACCCAGCGACCCCGCGCAGCATCCCAGCTGCTCTCCAAATGCTCCCTGTCACCTCCCCAGCATGCGCACGGGCCCCAGCGACCCCGCATGGGGCCCCAGCAGCACGCCAAACGGTCCCTGGCACCTCCACAGCGTGCTCACAGGGCCCAGCAACCCCGCGCTGGGTCCCAGCGGCCAAATGGTCCTGGCACATCACCAGCACGTGCACGGGCCCCAGCGACCCTGTGCGGGGTCAAAGCGGCTAATAACTGGTCACTGGCACCTCCTGGCAGCGACTCCACGGGCCAAGCGACCCAGCGACCAGCCAGCGGCTTGCCAAATGGTCCCTGGCATCCCCAGCGCGCCGTGCAGCGGCTCCCGCGTCCAAACGGCTCATAAACCGTCCCTGGTACCTGCCCAGCATCATGACGCGGACCCAGCGACCCGGGGGTCCCAGCCCGGCTTCCAAAGCGGTTCCTGGCAAGCTCCCAGCATGTGCCCAGTCACCAGTGACCCTACGTGGGGTCCCAGCATTTCGCCGTGGTCCCTGGCACATCCCAGCATCGCCCGTTCTAGCGACTTTTATTGCAGGGGTCCAAACAGCTCGCCAAATGCTCCCTGGCACCTCCAGCGCTCGCACAGGGCCCAGCAACCACAGGGTCCCAGCAGCTCGCCAAATGTTACCTGGCACTTAACCAGCGTGCCGCTGGGCTAGCGACCGCGGTGTCCCAGCATTTCATAAACTGTCCTAGCACTTCCCCAGCTGACGCCGCGAGGCCCCAACAACCGTCGCCGGGTCCCCAGGGCTCACCAAATGGTCCGTGGCCCCTCCCAAGCGTCGGCGGACCCCAGCGACCAGTACGGGGTCCCTGTATTTCATCCAAATGGTACCTGGCACCCCCCAGTGCTTTCACTGGGCCTGGCGACCTCTCCCGGGGTCCCAGCGGCTCGCCAAACCATCCTTGGGCCTCCCCATTGTGCGCCACGGGCCCCAGCGACCCGTGCAGAGGTCCCACCTGCTAGCCAAATGATCCTAGCACCTCCCAGCGTGCGCCCAGGCACCAGCAGCCCCGCATTGGGTCCCAGCGGCTCGCCAAAATGTCCCGGCACCTCCCAGCACACTGGGCCCAATGGCCTTTGTGGAGGTTCCCAGTGGCTCGCCAAATGGTCCCTGGCACATCTCAAGCGCTCACACAGGCCCCAGCAACTTACGCGGGTCCAAACAGCTCGCCAAATGCTCCTGGCACATCCCCAGCACGCACACGTGCCCCAGTGACTCACCAAACTGGCGTGGTCAGGCCCTTGCCAAGCGGTCCCCAGCAACCTCCCAAGGTCCCACAGGGGCCCAGCAACCACAGCACCTCCCAGTCCCAGCGTTACTCAAATGGTCCCTGGCACCTCCCAAACCATCATGAGGGCCAACCGACCCTTGGGGTCCCAATGACTCGCTAAATGGTCCCGGGTACCTCCCTAGCGCCGCCCAATGGGCCCAGCAAACCCTGCATGGGGTCCCAGCGGCGCCAAAATATCTCTGGCACCTCCCAGCACGAGCACTGGGCCCAAGGACTGCAGGGGTCCCAGCAGCTCGTAAAATGGTCCCTGGCACATCCCCCATGAGCACGGGCCCCAGTGACTGTGCGTGGTCCAAGTGCCTTGCCAAACTGACCCTGGCACCTCCCCAACACGCGCACCGTGCCCGGCGACCCCGCGTGGGTCCCAGCGGTTCTACAAACAGTCACTGTCACCTCCACAGCACGCGCACGGGGCCCAGTGACCACGCGCGGGGTTCCAGCGGCACGCCAAACGGTCCCTGGCACCTCCCAGCTCGTTTGGCGGGGGTCGGCAACTCGCCAAATAGTCCACCCTCTCCTCTCCAGACTTTTCGGCCCAGCGACCGCATGTGGGGTCCCAGTGGCTGTAAATGGTCCCTGGCACCTCCCAGCACGTGCGGGCCCCAGCGACCTCGTCATGGAGTCCGAGCGGCCTGACAAATGGTCCTGGCACTTCCAGAGCGCTTCGTGGCCCAGCGACCCTGCACGGATCCCAACTGCTCGCCAAGCGGTCCCTGGCACCTCCCCAGCATGCTCGCACTGGCCCCCAATGACCCACGCGGTCCCAGCAGCTCACCAAATGGTCGTGGCACTTCCCAGCGCACGCACGGGCTAGCGACTTCAAGACGGGGTCCCAGCAGCTCATAAAATAGACCCTGGCCCCTCCCCAGCGCGCATGACAGGGCCAGCGATCCGTACGGGAGGTTCGACTGCTCGCCAAATGATCCCTGGCCCCTTCCCCACGCATGGGCCAGAGCCCAGCGGGTGCCAGCGGCTTCGCCAAAATGGTCCCTGGCACCTCCCCAGCACACACCCGGCCCCAGCGACCCCGCAGGCGGGGTCGCGTGCGGCTCGTCAAATGGTCCCCTGTCCTCTCCCCCAGCGCGCGCGGGGCCCCAGCGACCCCGCAGGTTCCCAACGTCCCGCCAAATGGTCCCTGGCACCTCCCCACATGCAAACGGGCTCCAGCGACCCCTGCAAGGTTCCTAAAACTGGTCAAATGGTCACTAGGCACTTCCCAGAGTGCGTGGGGCTAGCGACTTCATTCGGGGGTCCCAGAGGCTCCAAATGGTTCCTGGCCTCCCCAGCGTGCTCACGGGGCCCAGCAACCGCGGGTGGGGTCCCAGCGGCACGCAGAACAGTCCCTGGTATCTCCCCAGCACGCGCACGGGGCCCAGCGACCCCGCTGGGGCTCCTGTGGCTCGCCAAATTGTCCCTGGCACCTCCCAAGCGCTCTCACGGGGACCAGCGACACCGTGCAGGGTACCAGCGTCTGCCAAATGGTCCCTGGCACCTCCCAGCGCCAGACACATGTGCACCAGCAACCCCTTGGGGTCCCAAATCGCTATAAAACCGTCCCTGGTTGCCTCCCCCAGCGCGCCTGGGCTAACCCCGACCCTGTAGGCTCCCAGCTGCTTGCCAACTGGTTCTAACCTCACCAACAAAGCGCGGGCACCAGCAACCCATGCGGGGTCCCAGCAACTGCGTCAATGATCCTGGCACCTCCCGCTTGCGTGCAGACCCAGCAACCTTGTCGCAGTTCGGCGGCTCGCCAAATGGTTCCTGCTTTTCCAGAAGTGCGCTCGCCAGGGGCCTAGTGACCTTGGCAGGTAAAGGCTCACCAAACCATCCATGGCGGCTCCCCAGCAGCGCCGCGGTCTGGCGACGGCGTGGGGTCTGGCGATCTCGCCATATGGTCTCTGGCACCTCCCAAGCGGCGCACTGGAGCTGCCCGACATGCAGCGGGGAGTAATAACCCAGCTCGTCCGTGATCCTGGCACCTCCCAGCACGCACACCAGGCCCAGTGAGCCTCGCGTGGTCCTAGCAACTTTCATAAATGGTCCTAGCACATCCCCGGCGCACCGCCAGGCCCCAGCGACCGTGGGGTTCCCAACGCCCCCGCCAAATGGTCCCTGGCCCCTCCCCAGCGCCGCCGCATCTCAGCGACCCAGCGCAGGGGTCCCAGCGGCTCGCCAATGATCCCTGGCACCTCCCAGCACGCGCCACGGCCACAGCGAACCCATACGGGGTCCCAGCTGCTCGCTTAAGCGGTCCCTGGCACCTCCCCAGCATGCACATGGGCCCCAGCCCAGTGCGGGATCCCTCTTGACTCACCAAATGGTCCCTAAATGCGTCCCCAGCGAGCACTGCGTTGCTGACCCCACCGCAGGTTCCCAGCGGCTACTTAAATAGTCCTAGCATCCCCAGCGCTTACGGTCATCAGCGAGTTCGTGTGGGGTCCCAGCTTCGTAAATGGTCCTAGCGCGTCCCAGAAGCGCGCTGTACCCCAGCGACCCTGCGTGGGGTCCCAGCCATTTCATAAATGGTCCATGGCACCTCCCAGCACGCACACTGGGCAAGCGACACTGCGGGGTACCAGCGTGACGCCAGCGATCCATGGCCCCTCCCCAGCGGGCACGGGACCCGCGCGACACATAGCGGGGTCCCAGCAGCTCGCCAAATGGTCCTGGAGCATCAGCGAGCACAGACCCAGTCATAGCGTGGGGTCCCAGCGGCTCGCCG
>CM072691.1:12145418-12204664 GCA_036884735.1 Huso huso | reverse complement strand
TGACAGAAAGGATATTTGTATTTACATTCCACGTGTGCTTGCCTTGTATAAATCGATGGAGTTTCAACAAAAGGCATTTGACTTTGGTTCATTTGTTAGCCTATACTGCCATCTACAGCATTACCGCGGGTGTCGCTTTACTTCTTTTGACAATAATATGAATAATTTCACTGAAAAATGTAAGAAGCATAAGAACATGTAGTCGTGGCCGAGTGGTTAAGGCGATGGACTTGGAATCTATTGGGGTTTCCCAGCGCAGGTTTGAATCTGCCGACCACGTAGCTTTCTTTTTAATTGTATGTGTTCATTGTTAATACATGTTTAAGAACAGGAATCTGAAATATTACTGGTTGTACTTATATCGCTCGGTTCATTTTGTTAAAGAATGTTCATTTTGGCACCATTACAAATGCTGTTGTTTCTTTAAAGAAGAAAAGTGAGGGCCAGTACGGTGATGAACCCGGCGACCTTGGCGTTAGTAGCACTACGCTCCTAACCAACTGAGCTAACCGCCACACATGAAGCTCCTTTATTAAAAACCGAGAAAACAAGTCCTATGGACATTATGATTCTACCAAGATATGTTAAACAACAATAACACATTCAATGTATTGGAAAGGCATAATTAGAGGCCTCATCTTTATGAGGCAGTTTAACAGTGTGAAGAAAGTTGCGAGGTGCGGGCTTGAGGTGTCTTTCTCTCATTTAAACACCCGTGATTTGAATACTAACAAGAAAAACAAGTAAAATTACCAAACATTCGGTGGACGTTTTAGAAATAAATTAAGAAGAAGAGTTGTCAGAAGTGGGATTCGAACCCACGCCTCCATGGAGACTGCGACCTGAACGCAGCGCCTTAGACCGCTCGACCATCCTGACTTACTCCCGATGATTTTGCAAAACACTGCGGTACACTGCTGAACCTCCAATGTCTGACGCTGCAGTAAATCACCTGGTGTGTGCGTGAACTTATTCTTTTTCTGTTTCTATTAAGGAGGGCGACCTGTTTCGTCGCATTCTATATGGGATCACAAGGACACTCCTCTTACAGAAAGAAAATATACGGCAAACAGAGCGATCACTTAACGGTTAGAAACAAATCAGAACAGACTGTTAGCAAATTAACTTCATGAAACAACCACGCAGGCATTACATAAATGTTACAGATATGTTTCGTAGACAAAACAGTTGTAACATAATTGAGTACATTTCTAAACAATCTGCTAATAACAGACATAATCTCAAAGCGCTGTAATTTATTTTCAGCTCTTATGAAAGACAAGTATGGTGCGCATTATATCACAGAAAACATGATAATCCTAGCTCTTCATTTAATCCCTTGGGTTGTACTGTATGGAGATAGAAGATCCATTTTGATTCACATTGTAATAGTTTTTGATCGAGATTATCACCTCCTCGAACCTGAAATATTTTTTCGTATGCCATGGTATTTCAGATCTGAAATGGAATGTTTGGCATCTACAAAATGTCTAGCTAGTGGTGAATGGATATCTTTTCTCCTAATTGAACTTTTTGCTCGCTCATTAATGCACAAGCGTAAGTGTTTAGTAGTTTTCCAACATATTGCAAATGGCAAGGACAAAAATCAAATAAATGACATGTGTTGAAGCACAGGTCATCTTGTAAGACACTGTACTCTTTTTTCGTTGTATGGCTTGTAAAACGCAAACGCATTATCACAGGCGGCACAATTACGACATGGAAAAAAATCCAGTAGATTTGTCCAGTACACCTAGATCTCTCGAACATGTAAATGAGTCAGCCCTTAATAAACACTGTAATTGTTCATTTCTGTGTATATGACATTGTCTATACACAAGACCTGTTATGTAAGCCTATTGGTATCAAACCAATCGCAATTAATGCGATCCGTGTTTTCAGACAAGTTCGTCTTTTGTACCTTTTTATAAGATACCCACTCAGAACGTGTCCGCTGCCAGCCCCCTAAGGAACACTGGAGCGGTCATCAATAACAGCGAGCAGTTAGCCAAAAAACAACACTCGCTGTCTCCTTCACGCTCAAAACGAACACTCTCTTCCTCGTGGATAGCGGTCCAAACACTTTAGAAATGCATTTCGCTAGCTTTATATAAAAGTTTATTAGAAAAATCATTACATAATCACATCACCAAAACATACATTTTACAAAAATAAATCTGTCATTGAATTAATTTTCATTTTTTCATTGCATTGTTTCTTCCCAAGTTCTTAATATCCATCCATATAATCTTTCACTCTACAAAAAACAATTTTACAAAAATCAATTTCTGTTGCTTGATTTTTGTTTTATTATACAGATTCATGTTTCTCAACAACCACAAAGCTTCTTTGGCACTGTTGATGATCAGCCATGCCTTCTTCCACTTATCTGTTTTTAAACCCCTCTTGGCCCATACATAATCACATTCCATGTCAATTCATTTGTTTTGATAAATTTTTTCAGAAGCACTTTACCCTCCCCAACATCCTTTAGCAAACTTACAGTTACAAAAGACATGTTCCACCGATTCAGTTTGTTACAATCAACTTACACATGTATCTGTCATTGCCATTTGTCTTTTTTTGTACATAAGCTGCCGACAAGGTAAGCGTGCATGTACAGATAGCCAAGCTATATCCTTCTGAGTATTAGATAAGCCAGGATATCCTACATTTCTCCACACAACTGTTGACACGTCTGCACTGAAAATTAACTTTGATTAATTTATCATTTGCCAGTTTCTTTTTCTGCAAATCTTTAAGTTTCCACTTTGGTTTTGGCCAATCCATCAGATCATATTCTAAAATAAACCTTGAAGCCTTCTTGTATACAAAAAGGCATCGTCCAACTATAGGGCACTGTCAAATTTATATGAATTAAACCCATCCTTCTTAAAAAATGTCCAAAAAAAAAAAGCCTGGCAAAGAAACTACATTTCTTATTCATCTGAAGAATTGTGTTAATTAGAAAACAGACAAATTTGCATACAAATAAAAAAAATGACATTAGGAAAACCTTTCCCTCCATTTTTTCTCCAACATTAGTTTCCCTTTTCACCTTTTCCATTCTCCCTCCCAAAAGAAAATAAACAGCTTTATTAATCGATTTGCAACATGCTCTATCCGGAGGAAAAACCTTTGCTACATATAAGAGCATTGACATAAACACCACTTTAATTATTAAAATTTTACCTTCCATTGACAACTTTCTGGAATTCCAGAAAGTGATTTTCTTTCTCACTTTACCATCACCTTCACCCAATTCCTTACCCCACTCACATTTTTATCAAAAATCATGCCTAAAACTTTAATGTAATCATTCTTCAATTTTAACATTTTCTTAATTTCATCTCTCTCCTCCCACTCCCCCATACAAAAGCCTCACTTTTCTCCATATTGATTTTCAAACCAGAAGCTTTCCCATACAAAACCATAATTTTCAAAGCTTCCTGAATAGAGTAGAAGTCTTTACACATCAACGTCACATCATCCATGTATGCTAAGGCTTTAACCTCCTGATGATCAGAGCCAGGAATTACCACCCCCTCAATCTGTGTATTCTTTCTAATTCGTAAAAGTGCAGGTTCTAAACAATAAATATATAACAGGGGTGACAAAGGACACCCTTGTCTCACCCCTGACTTCACCTCAAAACCAGCAGACATAAATCCATTAACAATAACTTTACTACTGATGCCTCTGTACAGTATCTTCACCCATCTAATAAATCTTTGATCCAAACCCTTGTACTCCAAAACTTTAAACATAAAACTATGATCAACACGATCATAGGCCTTTTCTTGGTCAAGCTTAATTAAACATAAAGGTGAATCTCTCTCCTTTGAATAGATACATGCATCTCTAATCAATACTAAATTCTCAGCAATAGCTCTTCCTGAACACCACATACTTGGTCAGGATCAATTCATTTTGCCGTTATATTTTGAAACCTAAACATTATTATCTTAGACAAGATCTTATAGTCACAATTGAGGAGACTAATAGGCCTCCAGTTATTCAGCTCTCTTTTTTCCCCTTTATTTTTTAAATAGGAGAGTTATCAGCCCTTCACTCATAGAATCGCTCATTAGTCCACTGCTCAAACATTAATTGAAAACTTCTAATAAATCTTCTTTAATTAATTTCCCAAAAGGTGCAATAAAATTCTATGGGCAACCCATCTGATCCAGGAGTCTTACCTGTTTTAAAAAAGAAAAACATGCTTCTTTAATCTCATCCAAATTTATATCACTCAACAAATCATTATTCTCTTCTAATGTTACCATGGTTTCCAGATTTTTAAGAAACAAATCCTGTATTACAGGATCTGTTTCTCTCTTTTCATAAAAGATTTATAAAACTCCTCCGCAATTTTTAACATTTCATCTTTTCCTTTCAGAACTCCCCATTCTCAGTTTTCAAGCCTGTAGACAACTCTTCTTCCTAAACATTACTTTTAAAGAAAAAACTACTACAAGTCTCGTTTCCTTCCATGTACTTGACTCTAGCCCTAAACATAACTTTTTTTTTCCATTTCTAAAAACATCTTATACAGTTTCTCCTTAATATCTCTTATTTCCTCCTGAAATCAAACCCTGACTCTGCAACCCATACAAGTTTTGTAATCTTTTTTGTAATTTAACATATTTATTTTTCCTTTCCTCTGCCCTCCTCCTTCCTAGTGATATAAAATAGCCTTTTGTCCTACTCTTGATCATTTCCCACCATTCACACACCGAATCAAAACACACTTTCAACTCTTTCCACTCTGTATACCTTTTTTTTAAAAGCCTTAAACAAATCCTGATTCTGTAACAATGCACAATTAAATTTCCAAGAACCTCTTCCATATTCAAAATTGTTAACCAGTTCAACAGATACCACCAAACTCTTGTGGTCTGAAAAAAAAAAAAAAACAGTTTCAATTCAAAATTTTTTCACATTTAAAAACTGTGATACGAAACAAAATCTATTCTAGGAAAGGAGGACTGTGCTTTATTGAACCATGTAAAACCAGGGTCTAATGGGCAAAAGCATTTTGCTGCATCCTTCAAGTGAGCATCTTTCACTATTATTTTTAACAATTTGCCTGATTCATCTAAATTCCGCTTCCTTTTATCAGCAGGTAACAATCCACAATTAAAATCTTCCGCCACTATTAAAGTTTTGTTGCTCACTAAAAGCAATCTTAAGTGTTCAAAAATATGTTCCCTCTCTGCAACGTTTGAGCCCCATAAATATTCACTAAACGAATTTCTGTTTCATGACTTTATATCAACTGCTAACAGACGCCCTGGAATTATATCAGAAACAGATTTAACTTCAATATGAGGGTTTTTAAACAGAATCCCCAACCCTGCAGCCTTTTCTACATTTGATCCCACCCACACAGATATCCCAACATTCCATTCATTTTTAAATTTGCGTAATCATTTGAAAAGGAAATACTGCAACTCTTGTAAAAATATAATATCGGCACAAAAAACACTCTTTCTCTTATCAGCCCTTTAATACCTCTAACATTTAAAGAACATAAATTCAATATCATCATTGTATAAACAAGAATGACAGAAAAAAAACATAAACTTAATCATTTTTTTTGTCCTTTTTTCCCCTTTCTTTTCTCCCACGTTATGCCACTGATAGTCTCCTCTTGTGTTCTCAATATTGTCCTTGTCTTTGATTGTATTGTTATCAGCTCCTTTATCTTTGTCTTTGTTTGTGGCGTTTCATCTTGTCTTTGTCTTTGTTTGTGGCAGCCATCTTGTCTTTGTCTTTGTTTGTGGCAGCCATCTTGTCTTTGTCTTTTGCCCGTGGCAGCCACCTTTTCATTGTTATCTGACTCACCCTCTGCTACAACTGCTGGTTTCAAAAATACAGACAGAGCAGAGAAAGTCTGCACATCTCCCTCCTCCAGAAATGTAGAGCCCTGGAAATCAGTTCTTTCAATTTCCAGCCCCGAGTTGGAGTGTCTGGACTACTAATCACAGTCAGGCACTTTTCTTGCTTCCCAATATGCAAGTAAATGTCTCTCTTTCCTGATCGTGCACAACATCAGGGCAATATTAACCACCCGACTTTCTTTTTTGTTTTAGCCACAGCCTGTTCTTCAGGCTTCCGTTTACCGGTCTGCTGTATTATCTCCATTTCATTATCAGCGTTATCCTCCTCTGCAGAGACATCAGGCTCATTTTCCGAAAACTCTGAGCTATACAGGTCCTCTTTAAGACTCCCGTCTTCATCCTGCTGTTCCTCTGTTCTCTCTTTGCTGGCTTCTTCCTCCCTTTCAACATCCTGCTGTTGTGTTACTCTCTGTCCTTTAACTATATTGGTATACAAATCTGGGCAAGTTTTGAAAACATGGCCCTCCTCTACACACAGATTGCATTGTTTCTCCTCATGGCAGAGAGCAGTTACGGCGTGACCTCCACAGTTCTTGCATTTAGTTACAGAACAACTCACAGCCAGGTGTCCCAGTTGTCAGTTACGACACAGCTTCTGGCATCCCATTGTATACAACAAACCCACGAGCTGCCCCCAAAGTCACATTACTGGAAGGTGACGCACCCACCAATCCCTCTGGATCCTTAAACAGATGAATGAGCCACTGACGTGCTCCATTCCACACGCCATCCCTGTCCACAACTTTGTGGCTAGATGAAGTAACTTTGCAGTATCTCTTAAGCCATGTTTCCACGTCATATTCATGAACAGACTCATTATAAAACTGTATAGTCAACTTTAATCTCCCAGTCAGACAGAGGTTCAACCAAAAAATGTTTCAGAGGAAGTTCATTCTTTCTCATTCTATATCGTTGTAAAACATTTCCATTTTTTCAGAATTGACAAAACTTACATCAAAGCTTGCCTCAGTTCCAGGTCTCTTGATCAAACAGTTCAGGTCTTTTGGTGAAGTCTCCAACATTTTCTGGATAATCTTTCTACTGAAGTCGATTCTAGTAAGGTAATTCTCTTCAATTTTGCCACAATGTAAACGATTACATTGTGCCTCCGCACACCTGGTTGCATCGGCATAACCACAGCTCCTGAAGAAAGCCCCTCCAAGTCCGGCAGAAGACTTCCTCCAAAGCAGGAATGCTTTACACTCTCAGATATGTTATCAATTCTGTTGAAAAAAAAAAAAAAAAAATACAGAAATGATCCTGAAAGTATTGTTTTATGGGCAACTGGTCACCGTCTCCTCAACTCTGAGTGACACGGTAGCTGTGCCGGTGACAAATAAACAGGAGCACTTTCATATAATGCAATTGCTGTAGCCTAGTGAGGTGTTACAATAACATTTCAAACTCATTCCAGTCTGCAGGCGGTTAAAAGCTTAATTGGGTTCAAGTTTCTCGTATGATTTAAAAGTCTGAACCAGTTGCCTCATTTGCATTGCCTGCCTTCCTCCTTTGCAGTGTAAAGTCTATCAAATGTGTGCTTAAAATCTGACGAATACAATTGCCATTTGAACCGTAAATATTTTAGTTATATGCATACAGTGTTCTGTTGGGCTCCGAGGGTTTTATCTAATAAAACAACGTGTCGGTGGTGAGCGTTCAGCTTAACAAAAGCGTTGGTGTTTCAAGCCCACGCAGGGGGCGATGCATTCTTTTTGTCAATCGCCTTTCTGTCAAGCCAGTAAACCTGTATATATAATGAAACGTTCAACAGCTCGGAAACACCATAATAGAATCCAATGCCTTTACAAATGTGTTTTGAAACTGTTCATTTTTCACCCAAATGCGGTTCTCAAAATGGTTTTTGCCTACTTTTTTTTTCTATTGCTGTTATTATTTTTTCCAGAGTAAGACGAAAAAGGCAAACATCCATGAAATAGGTAAACACTGCTACAGCGCTTTGAACTGTCTCAACAAACGTTTAGCTTTTAAAACGTGTACATTGAAAGTCTATTAACATCTTTAACACAATCATCTATGTTCCAGTAGCAGGTAATCCACATGGTGATCAATAAAGTGAATGCTGGCTTTGTTCACATATTAGCAAGACGTTTTCAGGTTCACACATATTCTGAACAAGCACTCTAGAATATGGTAATGAAAGGACAGGAAAATAACAGGTTTATTGGCTCTGGTCTTGTATCGTCACCCTGATTACTGTCCGTAAGAAGTGGCATTAATCAAAACGTAATTATGTAAGGTTACCAATGCGCAAAATCTGAGCATATTAAAACTTCTTCACCATCTTAAATCTTCCCATGAATTTCAAATACTTACCCGATAAGTACGGCCCTTTCCAAATGTAACACTCTGCTTTGTTTGAACACCAACGATGGCTTGGATATTTATTAAACCATGATACTATTGTTCCCACTTTCTTTAGTACTACCAAATGGATGCTTCCATGTCAGCCATAGTGGCCTAATGGATAAGGCACTGGCCTCCTAAGCCAGGGATTGTGGGTTTGAGTCCCATCTGGGACAGAGTGTTGTTATAAAAATGAACATAATTATGTTATGTTTTATTGGCATGTGATATTTTGTAGATCTTGTTATTGCGAAGTCCGCTCACGCTAGCTATTAGCGTGTTTGAGTGCTGTGGCAGCACCCATGAAGCAAGTCAGTTTTCAGTTGAAATAAAGATCTACTTTGTGTTTTGTGTATGGGTGGATCGAACCCGCGACCTTGGCAGTAGTAGCACCACGCTCTAACCAACTGAGCTAACCGACCCACATGAAGCTCCTTATTAAAACCCGAGAAAAACAAGTCCTGCGGACATTAAGATTCTACCAAGATATGTTAAACTGAACAATAACACATTCAAAGTATTGGAAAGGCATAATTATCTTTATGAGGCAGTTTAACAGTGTGAAGAAAGTGGCGAGGGGCAGGCTTGCGGTGACTTTCTCTCATTTAAAAACCCGTGATTTGAATACTAACAAGAAAAACAAGTAAAATTACCAAGCATTCGGTGGACGTTTTAGAAATAAATTAAGAAGAGTTGTCAGAAGTGGGATTCGAACCCACGCCTCCATGGAGACTGCGACCTGAACGCAGCGCCTTAGACCGCTCGGCCATCCTGACTTACCCCAATGATTTTGCAAAACACTGCAGTACACTGCTGAACCTCCAATGTCTGACGCTGCAGTAAATCACCTGGTGTGTGCGTGAACTTATTCTTTTTCTGTTTCTATTAAGGAGGGCGACCTGTTTCGTCGCATTCTATATGGGATCACAAGGACACTCCTCTTACAGAAAGAAAATATACGGCAAACAGAGCGATCACTTAACGGTTAGAAACAAATCAGAACAGACTGTTAGCAAATTAACTTCATGAAACAACCACGCAGGCATTACATAAATGTTACAGATATGTTTCGTAGACAAAACAGTTGTAACATAATTGAGTACATTTCTAAACAATCTGCTAATAACAGACATAATCTCAAAGCGCTGTAATTTATTTTCAGCTCTTATGAAAGACAAGTATGGTTGCGCATTATATCACAGAAAACATGATAATCCTAGCTCTTCATTTAATCCCTTGGGTTGTACTGTATGGAGATAGAAGATCCATTTTGATTCACATTGTAATAGTTTTTGATCGAGATTATCACCTCCTCGAACCTGAAATATTTTTCGTATGCCATGGTATTTCAGATCTGAAATGGAATGTTTGGCATCTACAAAATGTCTAGCTAGTGGTGAATGGATATCTTTTCTCCTAATTGAACTTTTATGCTCGCTCATTAATGCACAATCGTAAGTGTTTAGTAGTTTTTCCAACATATTGCAAATGGCAAGGACAAAAAAAATCAAATAAATGACATGCGTTGAAGCACAGGTCATCACTTGTAAGACACTGTACTCTTTTTTCGTTGTATGGCTTGTAAAAGCAAACGCATTATCACAGGCGGCACACAATTCGACATGGAAAAAATCCAGTAGATTTGTCCAGTACACCTAGATCTCTCGAACATGTAAATGAGTCAGCCCTTAATAAACACTGTAATTGTTCATTTCTGTGTAGATGACATTGTCTATACACAAGACCTGTTATGTAAGCCTATTGGTATCAAACCAATCGCAATTAATGCGATCCGTGTTTTCAGACAAGTTCGTCTTTTGTACCTTTTTATAAGATACCCACTCAGAACGTGTCCGTCTGCCAGCCCCCTAAGGAACACTGGGCGGTCATCAATAACAGCGAGCAGTTAGCCAAAAACAACACTCGCTGTCTCCTTCACGCTCAAAAACGAACACTCTCACTCTTCCTCGTGGATAGCGAGTCCAAACACTTTAGAAATGCATTTCGCTAGCTTTATATAAAAGTTTATTAGAAAAATCCATTACATAATCACATCACCAAAACATACATTTTACAAAAATAAATCTGTCATTGAATTAATTTTCCATTTTTTCATTGCATTGTTTCTTCCCAAGTTCTTAATATCCATCCATATATAATCTTTCCTCTACAAAAACAATTTTACAAAAATCAATTTCTGTTGCTTGATTTTTTGTTTTATTATACAGATTCATGTTTCTCAACAACCACAAAGCTTCTTTGGCACTGTTGATGATCAGCCATGCCTTCTTCCACTTATCTGTTTTTAAACCCCCTCTTGGCCCATACATAATCACATTCCATGTCAATTCATTTGTTTTGATAAATTTTTTCAGAAGCACTTTTACCCTCCCCCAACATCCTTTAGCAAACTTACAGTTACAAAAGACATGTTCCACCGATTCAGTTTTGTTACAATCAACTCTTACACATGTATCTGTCATTGCCATTTGTCTTTTGTACATAAGCTGCCGACAAGGTAAGCGTGCATGTACAGATAGCCAAGCTATATCCTTCTGAGTATTAGATAAGCCAGGATATCCTACATTTCTCCACACAACTGTTGACACGTCTGCACACTGAAAATTAACTTTGATTAATTTATCATTTGCCAGTTTCTTTTTCTGCAAATCTTTAAGTTTCCACTTTGGTTTTGGCCAATCCATCAGATCATATTCTAAAATAAACCTTGAAGCCTTCTTGTATACAAAAGGCATCGTCCAACTATAGGGCACTGTCAAATTTATATGAATTAAACCCATCCTTCTTAAAAAAATGTCCAAAAAAAAGCCTGGCAAAGAAACTACATTTCTTATTCATCTGAAGAATTGTGTTAATTAGAAAACAGACAAAATTTGCATACAAATAAAAAAATGACATTAGGAAAACCTTTCCCTCCATTTTCTTCTCCAACATTAGTTTCCCTTTTCACCTTTTCCATTCTCCCTCCCCAAAAGAAAATAAACAGCTCCCTATTAATCGATTTGCAACATGCTCTATCCGGAGGAAAAACCTTTGCTACATATAAGAGCATTGACATAAACACCACTTTAATTATTAAAATTTTACCTTCCATTGACAACTTTCTGGAATTCCAGAAAGTGATTTTCTTTCTCACTTTACCATCACCTTCACCCAATTCCTTACCCCACTCACATTTTTATCAAAAATCATGCCTAAAACTTTAATGTAATCATTCTTCAATTTTAACATTTTCTTAATTTCATCTCTCTCCCCTCCCCATACAAAAAAAGCCTCACTTTTCTCCATATTGATTTTCAAACCAGAAGCTTTCCCATACAAAACCATAATTTTCAAAGCTTCCTGAATAGAGTAGAAGTCTTTACACATCAACGTCACATCATCCATGTATGCTAAGGCTTTAACCTCCTGATGATCAGAGCCAGGAATTACCACCCCCTCAATCTGTGTATTCTTTCTAATTCGTAAAAGTGCAGGTTCTAAACAATAAATATATAACAGGGGTGACAAAGGACACCCTTGTCTCACCCCTGACTTCACCTCAAAACCAGCAGACATAAATCCATTAACAATAACTTTACTACTGATGCCTCTGTACAGTATCTTCACCCATCTAATAAATCTTTGATCCAAACCCTTGTACTCCAAAACTTTAAACATAAAACTATGATCAACACGATCATAGGCCTTTTCTTGGTCAAGCTTAATTAAACATAAAGGTGAATCTCTCTCCTTTGAATAGATACATGCATCTCTAATCAATACTAAATTCTCAGCAATAGCTCTTCCTGGAACACCACATACTTGGTCAGGATCAATTCATTTTGCCGTTATATTTTGAAACCTAAACATTATTATCTTAGACAAGATCTTATAGTCACAATTGAGGAGACTAATAGGCCTCCAGTTATTCAGCTCCTCTTTTTCCCCTTTATTTTTAAATAGGAGAGTTATCAGCCCTTCACTCATAGAATCGCTCATTAGTCCACTGCTCAAACATTAATTGAAAACTTCTAATAAATCTTCTTTAATTAATTTCCCAAAAGGTGCAATAAAATTCTATGGGCAACCCATCTGATCCAGGAGTCTTACCTGTTTTAAAAGAAAAACATGCTTCTTTAATCTCATCCAAATTTATATCACTCAACAAATCATTATTCTCTTCTAATGTTACCATGGTTTCCAGATTTTTAAGAAACAAATCCTGTATTACAGGATCTGTTTCTCTCTTTTCATAAAGAGATTTATAAAACTCCTCCGCAATTTTTAACATTTCATCTTTTCCTTTCAGAACTCCCCCATTCTCAGTTTTCAAGCCCTGTAGACAACTCTTCTTCCTAAACATTACTTTAAAGAAAAAACTACTACAAGTCTCGTTTCCTTCCATGTACTTGACTCTAGCCCTAAACATAACCTTTTTTTTCCATTTCTAAAAACATCTTATACAGTTTCTCCTTAATATCTCTTATTTCCTCCTGGAAATCAAACCCCTGACTCTGCAACCCATACAAGTTTTGTAATCTTTTTTTGTAATTTAACATATTTATTTTTCCTTTCCTCTGCCCTCCTCCTTCCTAGTGATACAAAATAGCCTTTTGTCCTACTCTTGATCATTTCCCACCATTCACACACCGAATCAAAACACACTTTCAACTCTTTCCACTCTGTATACCTTTTTTTTAAAAGCCTTAAACAAATCCTGATTCTGTAACAATGCACAATTAAATTTCCAAGAACCTCTTCCATATTCAAAATTGTTAACCAGTTCAACAGATACCACCAAACTCTTGTGGTCTGAAAAAAAAAAAAAACAGTTTCCAATTCAAAATTTTTCACATTTAAAAACTGTGATACGAAACAAAAATCTATTCTAGGAAAGGAGGACTGTGCTTTATTGAACCATGTAAAACCAGGGTCTAATGGGCAAAAGCATTTTGCTGCATCCTTCAAGTGAGCATCTTTCACTATTATTTTTAACAATTTGCCTGATTCATCTAAATTCCGCTTCCTTTTATCAGCAGGTAACAATCCACAATTAAAATCTTCCGCCACTATTAAAGTTTTGTTGCTCACTAAAAGCAATCTTAAGTGTTCAAAAATATGTTCCCTCTCTGCACACGTTTGAGCCCCATAAATATTCACTAAACGAATTTCTGTTTCATGATACTTTATATCAACTGCTAACAGACGCCCTGGAATTATATCAGAAACAGATTTAACTTCAATATGAGGGTTTTTAAACAGAATCCCCAACCCTGCAGCCTTTTCTACATTTGATCCCACCCACACAGATATCCCAACATTCCATTCATTTTTTTAAATTTGCATAATCATTTGAAAAGGAAATACTGCAACTCTTGTAAAAATATAATATCGGCACCAAAAACACTCTTTCTCTTATCAGCCCCTTTAATACCTCTAACATTTAAAGAACATAAATTCAATATCATCATTGTATAAACAAGAATGACAGAAAAAAACGCAAACTTAATCATTTTTTTGTCCCTTTTTTCCCCTTTCTTTTTCTCTCCCACGTTATGCCACTGATAGTCTCCTCTTGTGTTCTCAATATTGTCCTTGTCTTTGATTGTATTGTTATCAGCTCCTTTATCTTTGTCTTTGTTTGTGACAGCCATCTTGTCTTTGTCTTTGTTTGTGGCAGCCATCTTGTCTTTGTCTTTGTTTGTGGCAGTCATCTTGTCTTTGTCTTTGCCCGTGGCAGCCACCTTTTCATTGTTATCTGACTCACCCTCTGCTACAACTGCTGGTTTCAAAAATACAGACAGAGCAGAGAAAGTCTGCACATCTCCCTCCTCCAGAAATGTAGAGCCCTGGAAATCAGTTCTTTCAATTTCCAGCCCCCGAGTTGGAGTGTCTGGACTACTAATCACAGTCAGGCACTTTTCTTGCTTCCCAATATGTGCAAGTAAATGCTCTCTTTCCTGATCGTGCACAACATCAGGGGCAATATTAACCACCCCGACTTTCTTTTTTGTTTTAGCCACAGCCTGTTCTTCAGGCTTCCGTTTACCGGTCTGCTGTATTATCTCCATTTCATTATCAGCGTTATCCTCCTCTGCAGAGACATCAGGCTCATTTTCCGAAAACTCTGAGCTATACAGGTCCTCTTTAAGACTCCCGTCTTCATCCTGCTGTTCCTCTGTTCTCTCTTTGCTGGCTTCTTCCTCCCTTTCAACATCCTGCTGTTGTGTTACTCTCTGTCCTTTAACTATATTGGTATACAAATCTGGGCAAGTTTTGAAAACATGGCCCTCCTCCCTACACAGATTGCATTGTTTCTCCTCATGGCAGAGAGCAGTTACACGCGGCCCTCCACAGTTCTTGCATTTAGTTACAGAACAACTCACAGCCAGGTGTCCCAGTTGTCCACAGTTACGACACAGCTTCGGCATCCCATTGTATACAACAAACCCACGAGCTGCCCCCAAAGTCACATTACTGGGAAGGTGACGCACCCCACCAATCCCCTCTGGATCCTTAAACAGATGAATGAGCCACTGACGTGCTCCATTCCACACGCCATCCCTGTCCACAACTTTGTGGCTAGATGAAGTAACTTTGCAGTATCTCTTAAGCCATGTTTCCACGTCATATTCATGAACAGACTCATTATAAAACTGTATAGTCACAACTTTAATCTCCCAGTCAGACAGAGGTTCAACCAAAAAATGTTTCAGAGGAAGTTCATTCTTTCTCATTCTATATCGTTGTAAAAACATTTCCATTTTTTCAGAATTGACAAAACTTACATCAAAGCTTGCCTCAGTTCCAGGTCTCTTGATCAAACAGTTCAGGTCTTTTGGTGAAGTCTCCAACATTTTCTGGATAATCTTTCTACTGAAGTCGATTCTAGTAAGGTAATTCTCTTCAATTTTGCCGCACAATGTAAAACGAATTACATTGTGCCTCCGCACACCTGGTTGCATCGGCATAACCACAGCTCCTGAAGAAAGCCCCTCCAAGTCCCGGCAGAAGACTTCCTCCAAAGCAGGAATGCTTTACACACTCTCTAGATATGTTATCAATTCTGTTGAAAAAAAAAAAAATACAGAAATGATCCCTGAAAGTATTGTTTTATGGGCAACTGGCCGACCGTCTCCCTCCAACTCTGAGTGACACCGGTAGCTGTGCCGGTGACAAATAAACAGGAGCACTTTCATATAATGCAATTGCTGTAGCCTAGTGAGGTGTTACAATAACATTTCAAACTCATTCCAGTCTGCAGGCGGTTAAAAGCTTAATTGGGTTCAAGTTTCTCGTATGATTTAAAAGTACGAGCCAGTTGCCTCATTTGCATTGCCTGCCTTCCTCCTTTGCAGTGTAAAGTCTATCAAATGTGTGCTTAAAATCTGATGAATACGATTGCCATTTGAACCGTAAATATTTTAGTTATATGCATACAGTGTTCTGTTGGGCTCCGGTGTTATCTAATAAAACAACGTAATCGGTGAGCTGCGTCGCTTAACCAAAACGTTGGTGTTTCAAGCCCACGCAGGGACGATGCATTCTTTTTGTCAATCGCCTTTCTGTCAAGCCAGTAAACCTGTATATAATGAGAAACGTTCAACAGCTCGGAAACACCATAATAGAATCCAATGCCTTTACAAATGTGTTTTGAAACTGTTCATTTTTCACCCAAATGCGGTTCTCAAAAATGGTTTTGCCTACTTTTTTCTATTGCTGTTATTATTTTTTTCCAGAGTAAGACGAAAAGGCAAACATCCATGAAATAGGTAAACACTGCTACAGCGCTTGAACTGTCTCAACAAACGTTTAGCTTTAAAACGTGTACATTGAAAGTCTATTAACATCTTTAACACAATCATCTATGTTCCAGTAGCAGGTAATCCACATGGTGATCAATAAAGTGAATGCTGGCTTTGTTCACATATTAGCAAGACGTTTTCAGGATTCACACATATTCTGAACAAGCACTCTAGAATATGGTAATGAAAGGACAGGAAAATAACAGGTTTATTGGCTCTGGTCTTGTATCGTCACCCTGATTACTGTCCGTAAGGAAGTGGCATTAATCAAAAACGTAATTATGTAAGGTTACCAATGCGTAAATACGAAGCATATTAAAACTTCTTCACCATCTTAAATCTTCCCACATGAATTTCAAATACTTACCGATAAGTACGGCCCTTTCCAAATGTAACACTCTGCTTTGTTTGAACACCAACGATGGCTTGGATATTTATTAAACCATGATACTATTGTTACCACTTTCTTTAGTACTACCAAATGGATGCTTCCCATGTCAGCCATAGTGGCCTAATGGATAAGGCACTGGCCTCCTAAGCCAGGGATTGTGGGTTTGAGTCCCATCTGGGGTGGAGTGTTGTTATAAAAATGAACATAATTATGTTATGTTTTATTGGCATGTGATATTTTGTAGATCTTGTTATCTGCGAAGTCCGCTCACGCTAGCCACAGCGTGCTTGAGTGCTGTGGCAGCAGCCATGAAGCAAGTCAGTTTTTCAGTTGAAATAAAGATCTACTTTGTGTTTTGTGTATGGGTGGATCGAACCCGCGACCTTGGCAGTATTAGCACCACGCTCTAACCAACTGAGCTAACCGGCCACACACGAAACTCCTTATTAAAACCCGAGAAAAACAAGTCCTGCGGACATTAAGATTCTACCAAGATATGTTAAACTGAACAATAACACATTCAAAGTATTGGAAAGGCATAATTATCTTTATGAGGCAGTTTAACAGTGTGAAGAAAGTGGCGAGGTGCGGGCTTGCGCTGACTTTCTCTCATTTAAAAACCCGTGATTTGAATACTAACAAGAAAAACAAGTAAAATTACCAAGCATTCGGTGGACGTTTTAGAAATAAATTAACAAGAAGAGTTGTCAGAAATGGGATTCGAACCCACACCTCCATGGAGACTGCAACCTGAACGCAGCGCTTTAGACCGCTCGGCCATCCTGACTTACCTCAATGACTTTGCACAACACTGCAGTACCCTGCTGAACCTCCAATGTCTGACGCTGCAGTAAATCACCTGGTGTGTGCGTGAACTTATTCTTTTTCTGTTTCTATTAAGGAGGGCGACCTGTTTCGTCGCATTCTATATGGGATCACAAGGACACTTCTCTTACAGAAAGAAAATATACGGCTAACAGAGCGATCGCTTCACGGTTAGAAACAAATCAGAACAGTCTGTTAGCAAATTAACTTCATGAAAAAACCATACAGGCATTACATAAATGTTACAGATATGTTTCGTAGACAAAAAAGTTGAGTACATTTCTAAACAATCCGCTAGTAAAAGACATTATCTCAAAGCGCTATAATTTATTTTCAGCTCTTATGAAAGACAAGTATGCTTGCGCATTATATCACTGAAAACATGATAATCCTAGCTCTTCATTTAATCCCTTGGGTTGTACTGTATGGAGATAGAAGATCCATTTGGATTCACATTGTAATAGTTTTTGATCGAGATTATCACCTCCTCAAGCTTGAAATATTTTTTGTATGCCACGGAATTTAAGACCTGAAACGGAATGTTTGGCATCTACAAAATGTCTAGCTAGTGGTGAATGGATATCTTTCTCCCTAATTGAACTTTTATGCTTGCTCATTAATGCTTAATCGTAACTGTCTAGTACTTTTACCATTGTCTATGCACAATACCTGTCATGTAAGCCCTATTGGTATCAGACCGATCACAATTACTGTGATCCGTGTTTTCAGTCAGATTGATAGTTTTAATCAATCATCGAAAAAGCATCAGTGCTTTGGTAAGATACCCACTCAGAACATGTCCGCTTCCTCCAGCCCCCTAAGGAAACCTGGAGCGGTCATCAATAACAGCGAGCAGTTGGCCAAAAACAACAATCGCTGTCTCCTTCAAACTCAAAAACAAACACTCTCACTCTTCCTTGTGGATAGCGAGTCCAAACACTTTAAAAACGCATTTCGCTAGCAAATCTTTTTTTTTTTCTCACCACTTTCCCTCATTACAATTTTACCATACAAAAAAACCTCAGTTTTATAACACATACCAATACTCATCTACCCATGCATACACAGAAATAAAACTCAGCCATCCAACACATCCATCAAACCTTTCAATTTTTCCCTACATTTTCCCTCCCCCCATATATACTTTTCCATTCTCATTACTTCTTTCACCTTCCATTCGAAACAAAAATAGGCCTCTAATACAGTGGTTTTGCCTTTTTCTTTTTTCAGTGCTATGTTGCTTTTTTCCCATAAAGCCATCTTCCCCAAACTTATAAGAGTCCAAACAGGTATGTAATGTTCCTTAGGGAGTTTGAACACCCCCTCCCCAAACATAACACAATCCACATCTAAAACCCAATTCCCCTCAAATATTTTCAGCAAACCTGCACATTTCTTCCAGAATTGCTTTGCAAAATAGCACTCCCATAATACATGTTTAATAGTTTCATAATCATTACATTTACCTCTTGGACACTTTGCCGTGGATGCACATCCGTGTCTATGTAATATCTCCCTTACAGGAAGCTTATTTAATGCTCCCAACCAAACCAAATCCTTCACTTCATTTTCCAAATACTTTTGTTGCATATTCCCCCATTCAATTGATCTTAAATCCACATCCAACTTAACCCTCCACTCATCCCTTATCAGCCCATACATCTTTTGTGATTTAATAAAATTTCCTATTTACCAAATTTTATGCACTTTCAAAAGGACACTGTATGATCATAAAACCTCGGCCTGGTTTCTGAATGGGGCACCCTATTATCCCAATAAACAAACTCTCTCAATGAAATCCCTAACCATAATCTCAAAAAATAATATGATTTGTGACACACTTTCATCAAGAAATTCTTAACACATTTGATTTACAAATAAACAATCCAAGTTTAAGGGAAAACACGGCACGTCCCTTCCCCCTCCTCCATTTTCCCATACATAACTTCCCTCTTCACACACTCATATCTCCCTCCCCAAATAAAAGAAAACACCTCCCTTGTTAACTTTTGTTTGCATCTTACCGGAACCGGAAACACATTGGCAAGATACAGCAACGTAGGTAGGATCTGTGCTTTCAACACCAAAACCTTCCCTGATATGGTCAGTTTCCTGCTTCTCCATATATTCATTCTTTTCTTTACCTTTTCAATTTTTTCCTCCCAATTTTTCCTTGTCCCATCCTTCCTATAGAACCGTACCCCCAAGATCTTTAGCTCGTGCTGACACTCCTCAACCCCGCCTTTACCCTCAGTTCTCTTATCCCACTTCCCACAATACATAACAGATGACTTTTGTAGGTTCACCTTTGAACCTGTCGCTTGGCCATATAAATCTATCACCTGGAATGCTCTATCCATGTCCCCTCAAATCCTCAAAACCTCTGTCATTCCTTATAAACTCTGCAAACGATTCAATAAAAATAACATACAACAGCGGCGACATAGGACATCCCTGCCTCACTCCTCCTTCCCGTTCTATTTTTCCACTTAAAAACCTGTTAATTTTCACCCTTCTGAAACCCTCCTTATACATAGTTTTTATACACCACATAAAAGTTTGGCCAAAATTCATTCTTTCCATTACCTCAAACAAAAAAACATGACTAACCCTATCAAAGGCATTCTCCTGATCAATATTCATCAAACATAATGGTACTTCCCTTCCATTTACCCATTCAATTACATCCCTAATTAATTGTAAATTCAAAACACTGTGTCTGCCCACCACTCCACATGTTTGATCCTCATTTATCAATCTAGGCATTACCTTTTTTAATCTGTTTGCCATTACTTTACCTAGAATTTTATTTTCCACACATAACAAAGTAACTGGCCTCCAATTTTTTAATAAATCTTTATCCTTTTTTTAAAAATTAAACTTATTACCCCCATCCTCGGTGATTTGGCCATCACCCATCCTTAAGCATCTCACTATACACTTTAATCAAATCTCCCACGAAAAATTTCCCAAAAGCACAAATACAATTCTTTTGGAAGCCCATCACACCCCGGTGTCTTCCCATTCTTTAATGATTTTAAAGCTGCCTCCACCTCTTCCTTGTTTATTCCTGTCCAAATCTTCTTTTTTCCTCCTGACTTAACTTTTTGTAATGTTACTGTAAAAAACATCACCCTTCTCCTTATCAATTCCTCTTTTTCCAAACAATTCCTGATAAAACCTTTGCGCATACTTCAACATCTCTCCATTCTGTTTAATTGACCCATTTTCACTGGTCAGTTCACTAATGAAATTTTTTCTCTGTTTCTCCCTCACTGTTTGAAAAAAAACCTAGAGCACTTCTCATCCTTTTCATTTTCCTCTACCCTTGCCAGAAAAGTAAATTCCTTAACCTTTTTTTCTAATTTACACCTAATCTCCTTTTTCACCTGTTCATATACTTTTACATTCACCTCCCTCCCTCATTAAGTTCAGAATTCATTTTTTTTCGGTTTATTTTGCAACTGCTTCATCTCATATCTCTCCTGTTTCCTCAAAATTGTTGACAGAATTTAGCTATTCTCTTATTTACTTCCTCCCACCATTTTACCAATTTATCAAAACTATCTTGCATCCTCCTCCAATTACCATATAAGGCTCTAAACTCTCTCTTAAAATCCTCATTCTCCAAAACAGAAATGTTCATTTTCCAATACCCCAGGCCAATGTCTGGGCTTTTCACTTCAATAGAACTGCAGATAATATCATGATCTGAACACCACATTGGGATAATCTTACAATCACTAATTACACACTCTTTATTTACAAAAATATAATCTAATCTCCTACTCACACCTCTTGCATTTCTCCAAGTAAACCCCTTGCTCTGTCTATTAAATATTCTATAACTGTCCACCAAGGCATAGTCTCCCACCACCTTTTTCAGATACTTAGCTGAAAAATATTTTTCATTTACATTTACAACAATCAAATCATCCAGGGAGGTGTTAAAATCCCCCCCAAAATAACTTTCCTATTCGTGCACAGCAACTCAGGTAATTTTTTTAAGATTTCCACCTAGCACTCCTACTGGTTGGTGCATACATATTAATCCCCCCTAAATGCTTCCCCATGTTTTTTTTTTTTTTTATATCTACATACATTAATCTACCTGGTATTATTATTTGTGACTCTTCCAGGAACCAATCAAATCCCCTAAAAACCATCCCCACCCCATCTGCATGCACATTACCAATGCTCCATAGCGAGGTCCTGCTTTCCATTCTTTTGAAAACCTGTTACAGTCCTCTAAGTTCTTCAAATGGCACTCTGTAAAACACAAATCTCAAAATCCAGATTCATTAAAGACAAAAACAAAGACGCTCTTTTACTAGAGTACTTCATTCCTCTGGTGTTCATCGAAATTACTTTAAGGTGCATCATGTTCACAAAGATAATATTTGTTTATTTGCTTTTACCCTATTATTCATATTCCTTTTTCTTCTTCCTCTCAGTCTCTTCTTTTCCTTCTTTCTTTTCCTCTGTAAACCCAATTAATCCTTTGAACCCCTCCACTCCATTTTTTTCCAGATAACCTTCCGCCTCAGAACTTTCTACCTCCGAATCTTCCATCTCCAAACTCACTGACTCCTCGATCACCTGGGATCCACCAATGACCGACACCACTGAACCATCCGAATCCCCAAAGGTCACATCCAATATTTCCGATAAGAAACTTTCAAACCTATTATACGTTGACACTCTCTCCTTTTCAATGTCTATCAATTTCCTTTTTCCTGGTACTATATCCCATTTACTATGTTCTCCTTCTTCCAACTCTTCCCTCTCTCCCCAGGAACTTTTTATTTATGTTGGTATCCAGAATCACCGTGCCTTTTGATCCTCCACTATTCTCTTTTCCATACCCTCAGGCTCCCTCGCCCTCCTCATCGTTTCCATAGGGTTAACACCCTAGCCAGCTCAGAATCTGTAAATGAGACTCCTTCCTTGATTTCTCCCTGTTCTTCAGCCTCTCTTTTATCTCTCTCCAATATGACTGCTTTAGTGGGGGCAAACATCTTACTTGTCTCCTTACTATTACTGACAAGGGCCTTCTGGGTCTTTACCTCCTCCACGGCCTCATCTTTTGCCCTTAGACTTCCACGCCCTCTTGTCCTCTAGCAACACTTATGTATGATCTGTTTGGGCATGCTCTGAATAGATGATTCGTCGACCCACATTCATTACACGCTCTCGGCTTTGGGCAAGCTTGCTCAAAATGCCCTAGTTCTTTACAGTTCAGACATTTCCTCTTCTCACATCTAAACTCCTAATGCCCTTCCTCATCACATACCCTGCAAATCTGAGGTTGTCTTGAGTAAACCATATATCCCTTCACTCTCCCAATTCTGAAGGTAGCAGGTGGATGGAAAAATCCTTCAAAACCATTTTCATCCTCCTTCAGCAACACCTCGTACTGCCTCTGACCGTTCCACACACCAAAGGAGCTGTCTAAATTGATGTGCTGCTTTAAAAGCCGGCTGCTGGATGGTGACGGGAGTGTGCCCTTGACCGAGAGAGGTTGTGTTTGTGAACGCCAGGAAAAGACAGAGCCCCCTTTGTTTGTTAGTTTTAGTTAAGTTTTGTTTTTAGCGTTTATTCCAGTTTGAATGGAAAATGAAATGTTCTACCCACGAATGAGTTGATCCACGGAAGAGTCGTGATCCGTTAATGCTTGTTGTATGTGGTGAGAACAAAGTAGGTTTGTGTAGCTGAGAAAGTATATGGTTAAATCGACTTTTGTAATATATTGGCTCTCTGTTTCTCTCGCGTTGGTCCACTATTTATTGTTTATGGGCTAATTGATTTTCTAATGTATCTATTTTTAGAATTGAAACCGGTAATTCTATTTTAATTGTATTAATTGTGTTGGTGGATTTTAAAACATATGTCTTGTCTGGGGGTTAATGGAGTGTGAGCTTTGTCTATAGGATTTATCTTATAGTTATTCTTTATGGCACTGTCACTTTGTATATAGTCCATTTGTAAATTGTGAACCTTTTCATTTCTCAACCATTTTGCTTTGCGGTGTTAATGTTTTTTTTTTTTTCTTTTTGCAAATTGTTGATTTATATATTGTGTTCATGGTGTTATGTTATATGGGATTTTTCTTTATTTTGATTGTTTTGATCTGTTAAATGGTTATTTTTATTTTGTTTACATTGTGTTGAGATATTATTGGGAAACTGTGTAATTTAGTTGCTTGGGTTGTTTACGTTTTATTTTTTCCTATATCGTATTGATGTGTTAAGTGAAGTGTCGTTTTAGAATTTGTTATTGACATTGTATCCTCTCTTTCTCCATTCCTTCCGTTCTTTTTTTAAATTGTATATTTTTCTTATTAAATATATAATTGATTGAACTATCCTTGTTTGTACATTTGTCCTATCTGAGATTGGCTGTCCAATTAAAAGGAGCTTGGCCCTGGGTATTACAAATACACACTGTTCTGTTGAGCTCCCAGGGTGTTAATAAAACACCATAATAGGTTGACACGTTCGGCTGTTAACCGAAATCTTGGTGTTTTAAGCCCACGCAGGGATGATGCTTTTTGCATTTCTTAATCGCATTAGAAATGGCACTATAATCACGCTTTTTTATTTCCTCCATTACACTGAAGAAAAATGTGCTGTTTTTTTAATTCCAAAATTAATTAAAAAAAAACCTAGTCGTGCTGTTTGCAAAACCCGGTATAGAAGCAGGGACCTTTACAGTCTAACGCTCTCCCAACTAAGCTATTTCAGCTTGACACGATTTTGCTATCGAGACAGCATTCTTTTAGTCAATCGCTTTTTGTCAAGCCAGTAAACCTGCATGTAATGAGAACGTTCAACAGTTCAGAAACACCACGATAGAATCCAAAGCCTTTTAAATGTGTTTCCAAACTATTAGTTTTTCTCCCAAATGCGGTTCTCAAAAATGGTTTTGCCTACTTTTTATTATTAGTATTACTTTTTCCAGAGTAAGAGCAAAAGGCAAACATCCAGGAAATAGTTAAACACTGCTACAGCGCTTGAATTGTCTCAACAAACATTTAGCTCTAAAACGTGTACATTAAAAGTCTATTAACATCTTTAACACAAATATCTGTGTTCCAATAGCGGTTAATCCACATGGTGATCAATAAAATGAATGCTGGCTTTGTTCACATATTAGCAAGACGTTTTCAGGATTCACGCATATTCTGAACAAGCACACTAGAATATGGTAATGAAAGGACAGGAAAATTACTGGTTTATTGGCTCTGGTCTTGTCTCGTCACCTTGATTACTGTCCGTAAGAAAGTGGCATTAATCAAAAACCTAATTATGTAAGGTTACCAATGCACAAATACGCAACATATTTAAACTTCTTCACAATCTTAAATCTTCCCACATGAATTTCAAATACTTACTGACAAGTACGGCCCTTTCCCAATGTAACACTCTGCTGTGTTTGACCACCAACGATGGCTTGGATATGATGTATTAAACCACGATACTATTGTTCCCACTTTCTTTAGTACTACCAAATGTGCTTTTCGTGTCAACCCTTGTGGCCTAATGGATACGGCACTGGCCTCTTAAGCCAGGGATTGTGGGTTCGAGTCCCATCTGGCATGTGTTGTTGTTATAGCAGGCTGTGTGGTCCAGTGGTTATAGAAAAAGGGCTTGTAACCAGGTGGTCCCCCGGTTCAATTCCCACCTCAGCCACTGACTCATTGTGTGACCCTGAGCACGTCACTTAACCTCTTTGTGCTCCGTCTTTCGGGTGAGACGTGACTCTGCAGCTGATACATAGTTCACACACCGTAGTCTCTGTAAGTCGCCTTGGATAAAGGCTTCTGCTAAACAAATAATAAAAAAGAACATAATTATGGTATGTTTTATTGGCATGTGATATTTTGTAGATCTTGTTATCTGCTAATTCTGCTCACGCTAGCCAGAACATGCTCGAGTGCTCTGGCAGCAGCCATGAAGCAAGTCCGTTTTTCAGTTGAAATAAATAACTACTTTGTTTTTGTGTATGGGGGTGTTTTGAAAAGATCTGTTAAATAGCTACGTATTTTGAAATAAAGATGTATTCATTATTATGAACGTTAACAGAAAGTATATTGTATTTACATTTCCCACGTGTGCTTGCCTTGTACAAATCGGACAGTTTCAACAAAGGCATTTGACTTCGGTTCATTAGTTAGCCTATACTGCCATCTACAGCATTACAACGGGTGTCGTTTACTTCTTTTGGATATTTTCACAAACAACCGTGCGAGCATGTAATCGTGGCCGAGTGGTTAAGGCGATAGACTAGAAATCCATTGGTTTTCCCCGCGCAGGTTCAAATCCTGCCGACTACGTAAGCTTTGCTTTTAATTGTATGTGTTCATTGTTAATATATGTTTAAAGCTGAGGAAGTCTGAAATATTGCTGGTTGTACTTCATATCGCTGCGGTTCATTTTGTTAAAGAATGTTCATTTTGGCACCATCACAAATGCTGTGGTTTCTTTAAAGAAGAAACGTGATGGCCCGTAAGGGGATCGAACGCGCGACCTTGGCGTTATTAGCACCACGCTCTAACCGACTGAGCTAACCGGCCACACACTCAAAGCGTGTTACTAGAACCCGAGGAAAATAAGTCCTGCGGACATTATGCTTGTTCTACCAAGATGTTCTCATGTTAAACTCAACAATAACACATTCAAAGTACTGGGAAGGCATAATTAGAGGCCTCATCATAATGAGGCAGTTTAACAGCGTGAAGTATGTGGTGAGGTGCGGCTTGCGCTGACTTTCTCTCATTTAACGACCTTGTGATTTAAATACTAACAAGAAAACAAATCAAATTACCAAGCATTCGGTGGACGTTTTTAAGAAATAAATGAACAAACAGATTTGTCAGAAGTGGGATTCGAACCCACCTCCAGAGAGACTGCGACCTGAACGCAGCGCCTTAGACCGCGCTCGCCATCCTGACTTACCCCGACGATTTTGCACAACACTGCAGTACACTGCTGAACCTACAATGTCTGACGCTGCAGTAAATCACCTGGTGTGTGCGTGAACTTATTCTTTTTCTGTTTCTATTAGGAGGCGATCTGTTTCGTCGCATTCTATATGGGATCACAAGGGACTCCTCTTACAGAAAGAAAATATACGGCAAACAGAGCGATATCGCTCACGGTTAGAAACAAATCAGAACAGTCTGTTAGAAGATTAACTTCATGAAAAAAAAAAAAACACAGGCATTACATAAATGTTACAGATATGTTTCCTAGACAAAAAAAGTTGGAACATAATTGAGTACATTTCTAAACAATCCGCCAGTAACAGACACTATCTCAAAGCGCTATCATTTCTTTTCAGCTCTTATGAAAGACAAGTATGCTTGCGCATTATATCTCAGAAAACATGACAATCCTAACTTCATTTAATCCCTCGGGTTCTACCGTATGGAGATAGAAGATCTATTTGGATTCACATTGTAATAGTTTTTGATCGAGATTATCACCTCCTCGAGCTTGAAATATTTTTTGTATGCCACGGTATTTAAGATCTGAAAGGGAATGTTTGGCATCTACAAAATGTCTAGCTAGTGGTGAATGGATATCTTTTCTCCTAATTGAACTTTTATGCTCGCTCATTAATGTGCAATCGTAACTGTCTAGTACTTTTACCAACATGCTGTAAATGGCAAGGACAAGAAATCAAATAAATGACATCAGTTGAAGCACAGGTCATCACTTATGAGATACTGTACTCTTTTTTCGTTGTATGGCTTGTAAAATTCTTAGTTTCAGACGCATTATCACAGGCGGCACAATTACGACATGGAAAAAATCCAGTATATTTGTCCAGTACACCTAGATCTCTCGAACATTTAAATGAGTCAGCCCTTAATAAACACTGTCCGTGTTCATTTCTGTGTATATGACATTGTCTATACACAATGCCTGTCATGTAAGCCTATTGGTATCAAACCGATCACAATTAATGTGATCCGTGTTTTCAGTCCGTTTGATAGTTTTAATCAATCATCGAAAAAGCAGCAGTGCTTTGTAACTGTAGTTCGTCTTTCTTACCTTTTGGTAAGATACCCACTCAGAACGTGTCCGCTTCCTCCAGCCCCTAAGGAACACTGAGCGGTCATCAATAACAGCGAGCAGTTGGCCAAAACAACACTCGCTGTCTTCTTCACGCTCAAAACGAACACTCTCACTCTTCCTCGTGGGTAGCGAGCCCAAACACTTTAAAAACGCATTTCGCTAGCTTTTATATAAATGTTTATTATAAAAATTCAAAGCAAATCAAAATACATTCATAACATCAAAACCAATACAAAGAAACATTACAAAAACAACTCAGGCAGTGTTCTCATTTTCCATTTTCTCAAGGCTGTCTTTTGCCCAAAGCCTTTATGTCTATCCACACATAATCTCTAATCCTAGAAATCACAATTTTACAGAAATCATTTACATTTGTTTTATTTTTTAAACATACTCAGATTTCTAATACTCCACAGTGCCTCTTTTACACAATTAATTATCAGCCATCCTTTTCCCTGTCATTTGATTTAATCCCTTTTTCGCCCATACAATATTAAATTGACACATAAATCTTGGTTTTAATAAATTTCCGTGTCCAATTATTTACCCTTTCCCAACATTTCCTCGCATACTCACATTCATAAAACACATGCTGTATCGTTTCTTCTGCCCCACACTCTCCTCTAACACATGCATTCGACCTCGACACCTGTCTTCTATAGAGCAGCTCTTTACAAGGCAGCCTTGCATGTGCTGTTAACCATGCTATGTCCTTTTGTTTATTACTTAATCTAAAATAATTTACAATGTTCCATACCATTTCTGAGTCTTTGTCACCAGTAAGCCTATTCTACTTAATTTTCCACTTGCCTCCTTTTTTTAATCAATTTCTTTGCTGACCACTCGGCTTCCATCGCTTTACACACATTATTTTGTATAATAAAATTCATGGCCTTCCTGTACACAAAAGGCATATCCTGACTATATGGCACAGTATTCGTTAATTTAACTATACCCATTCTCCTCAAAAACTGTCCAAAATAAAACCTACAAAAACTATATTTTTATTCATTTCAATAATTGACTTCATCAAATGACATACACAATGGACCCATAGAAAATAAATGACATTTGGAAAGCCCTTACCACCCTGACTCCTTGTAAGATTACTGTTTCTCTCTTGACCTTCTCAAATTCCCTCCCAAAAAAAACCAAACAATTGTCTATTTAATGTTCTACCTGATGCAACATCAGGTGGGAACCTTTGCTACATACAGCAGCATTGGCATCAGTACCATTTTTTATAATTAATAGTTTTCCCTCTAGCGATAGCCTTCTTAACTTCCAATAATCCATTTTCCTCTTTACCCTCCCTAAGACTTCCACCCAGTTCCTACTCCCATTAATATTTTTATCAAATACAACACCTAAAATCGTTATACTCTCCCCTTCCACTATTAACTCCTTCTCGATCCTCTCCTTTTCCTTCCATTCTCCCACACAAAGCATGACTCTTCTCTACGTTGATTTTTGAACCAGAAGCTGTTTCAAATAACTTCATTATATCCAAGGCTTTGTGAACTGAATAGTCATCTCTGCAGATAAACAATATATCATCCATGTAAGCCAATACCTTCACTTCTTGTTGTCCTGACCCTGGAATAATCACCCTGTTATCTGCTTTGTTTTTTTATTTTTGCTAGCACGGGTTTTAAAGCAAAATGTATAACAAGGGTGATAGAGGGCACCCTTGCTTACACCTGAATTAATTTTAAACGACGGTGACAATAACCCATTTACCACCACCCTGGCATTTACGTCCTGAAACAGCATTTTAATCCAATTGATGAAAATTGGATCAAACCCCATATGCACAAAGACTTTATAGAGATATTCATGATCTACCCTATCATAAGCTTTCTCCCCTGATCAATATTAATTAGACACAAAGGGTGTCCTCTCTTTTGCATATAGACATGCATCTCTTATTAAAACCAAATTATCCACCACAGTTCTCCCTGGCACACCACAAACCTGATCCGGTCAGATTAATTTTCCGGTTACTTCTTGTAGTCTAATCATTAATATTTTGGATAAAATTTTATAATCACAATTAAGCAATGTAATTTGCCTCCAGTTCTTCAGATCATTGATATCCCCTTTATTTTTAAACAAAATGGTTATCAAACCTTCCCTCATAGATCTCCCAAACTTTTAACTTTAAAATATTCATTAAGCATTTCCACTAGGTCCTCCTTAATTTCCTCCCAGAAGGTTTGGTAAAACTCTATAGGAGTCCATCATATCGGGCGCTTCCCTTTACCAAGTGAGAAAACCACTTGCTTCACCTCGTCAGCCCTCAACCCATGTATTAAATCCATACTCTCTTCCTTATTTACCTCCCCTCTAGTTCACTCAAAAACGAATCCTGCACCCCTCCTCCGCTTTCTTTTTTCTCATACAGCTCTTCATAGAACACTTTTACGACATTTAACATGTCTTCACTTTCAGTTACTATTTCCCCTTCATTATCTTTTTAAACCTTGCACAAACCTTTTCCCCTTCACCAGTTCTCGGAAAAAAGAAACTGCTGCATGTTTCGTCTTTTCTAAATGTTTCTCTTGCCCTAAACCGTACTTTCCTTTCTATTTCTCCAAATAAATCGGAGAGCCTGTGCTTAATCTCCTCAATTTCCATAGTAAAATCAAAACCTCTTCCTGTAATTGTACCAAATTTTGCAACCTCTGCTGCAGTCTTAAATGTTTAGCCTTAATTGCTTGTGCTCTCTTTCTCCCTAAAGTTACAAAAAACCCTTGGTTCGACTCTTTATCATTTCCCACCATTCACTTATCAAATTAAAACACACCTTCAGTTCTTTCCATTCCAAATATCTTTTCTTTTAGCTTTTAATTAATTTCTCATCTTCTAGTAATTTACAATTTAATTTCCACCTCCCCCAGATTTCATTTTCCAACCAATTTTACTGAAATCTTCAACAATCTATGGTCTGAAAAAAACACAGATTCTAAACTGAAATCCTTAATCTCTATAGCACGACACACAAAACAAAAATCTATCCTTGAAACACAAGATTGTGTTTTATTAGACCATGTGTACCCTGGGTCTGAGGGACAAAAGCATTTTGCCACATCTCTTAAACCTGCATCATTTATAATACATTTCAACAATTTACCAGATTTATCAAGAATTGCTTTTTTCTGGTCTTCAACTAACATGCCACAATTAAAATCCCCTGCAATACCCTGCTCGTTACCAAAAATAATCTTAATTTTTCAAATAAATGAACTCTCTCCATCCCCAACTGTGGCCCATATACATTTATTACTCGCAATTCTGTCTCTCCATATTTAACATCAACAATCAATAAACGCCCAGGGACTACTTCATGTATTTCACTTATTATGACATTTGCATTTTTAATTCCACACCCCATCCACATCTCTCACTTTGCGACTGGCAGATTTAACCTGACAGTGTCTGCTCAACCAGGTCTCAATATCATTATCATTTACAGTCTCGTCATAAAAACTGAATCGTGGACAACTTTGATTTCTCTGTCGGACAGAGGCTCAACTACAAACTGATTTAAAGGTGCATCTTTTTCTTCTTGTTAAACACTTCCAAGCACTTCCCATTGCCCCTGTACTCACGAAGCTGACATCAAAGCACGAGTTAATCCTGGTCTTCTGATTAAACAATTCAGCTCCATCGGTTTGACTTCTAGCAGCCTCTGAAGAATCTGCTGACTGAAGTCCAATCTGGTTAAGGTCACGTCTTCCTTTTTTCCAGGTGAAACGACACGTTGAATCTCCGCACTCCTGCCATCTTCTCAAATACCGCTGTAGATCTCCAATTCACGGCAGAAGATCCTTTCGGAAGCTGCAGCAACGCTTAAATAATGCTAACCTCACAAACAAACTCTAGAAATGCATTTCACTAGCAAATCACTGTAGAAACGATTCTTAAACTACTGTTTTATGTGCAATTACCGACCGTTTCCTCCAACTCTGAGTGGCACGGTAGCTGTGCGGTGACAAATAAACAGGAGCACTTTCATATAATGCAATTGCTGTAGCCCAGTGAGGTGTTACAATAACATTTCAAACTCATTCCAGACTGCAGGCGGTTAAAAGCTTAATTGGGTTCAAGTTTCTCGTATGATTTAAAAGTACGAGCCAGTTGCCTCATTTGCATTGCCTGCCTTCCTCCTTTGCACTGTGACGTCTATCAAATGTGTGCTTAAAATCTGAATACGATTCCCATTTGAATCGTAAATATTTAGTTTCCATTTTAGCTATCGATACACACTGTTCTGTTGAGCTCCCAGGGTGTTATCTAATAAAACACCATAATCGCTAGCACGTTCGACTGTTAACCGAAATGTTGGTGTTTCAAGCCCACGCAGGATGATGCTTTTGCATTTCTTAATCGCATTAGAAAATGGCACTATAATCGTTTTATTTCCTCCAATTACACTGAAGAAAAAATGTGCTGTTTTTTAATTCAAAAATGAATTAAGAAAAAACCTAGTCGTGCTGTTTGCAAAACCCGGTATAGAAGCAGGGACCTTTACAGTCTAACGCTCTCCCAACTAAGCTATTTCAGCTTGACACGATTTTGCTATCGAGACAGCATTCTTTTAGTCATTCGCCTTTTTGTCAAGCCAGTAAACCTGCATGTAATGAGAACGTTCAACAGTTCGGAAACACCACAACAGAATCCAATGCCTCTACAAATGTGTTTCCAAACTATTAGTTTTTCTCCCCAAATGCGGTTCTCAAAAATGGTTTTGCCTACTTTTTATTATTAGTATTACTTTTTCCAGAGTAAGAGCAAAGGCAAACATCCAGGAAATAGTTAAACACTGCTACAGCGCTTGAATTGTCTCAACAAACATTTAGCTCTAAAACGTGTACATTAAAAGTCTATTAACATCTTTAACATAAAATATCTGTATTCCAATAGCGGTTAATCCACATGGTGATCAATAAAGTGAATGCTGGCTTTGTTCACATATTAGCAAGACGTTTTCAAGATTCACGCATATTCTGAACAAGCACACTAGAATATGGTAATGAAAGGACAGGAAAATTACTGGTTTATTGGCTCTGGTCTTGTCTCGTCAGCTTGATTACTGTCGGTAAGAAAGTGGCATTAATCAAAAACCTAATTATGTAAGGTTACCAATGCGCAAATACGCAACATATTTAAACTTCTTCACAATCTTAAATCTTCCCACATGAATTTCAAATACTTACTGACAAGTACGGCCCTTTCCCAATGTAACACTCTGCTGTGTTTGACCACCAACGATGGCTTGATATGATGTATTAAACCACGATACTATTGTTCCCACTTTCTTTAGTACTACCAAATGTGCTTTTCGTGTCAGCCCTTGTGGCCTCATGGATACGGCACTAGCCTCTTAAGCCAGGGATTGTGGGTTCGAGTCCCATCTGGGGTGGGGTGTTGTTATAAAAATGAACATAATAATGTTATGTTTTATTGGCATGTGATATTTTGTAGATCTTGTTGTCTGCTAAGTCCACCACGCTAGCTACAACGTGTTTGAGTGCTGTGGCAAGCCATGAAGCAAGTCAGTTTTTCAGTTGAAATAAAGATCTGCTTTGTTTTTGTGTATGGGTGGTTTGAAAAGATCACTTAAATAGCTATGTATTTTGCAATAAAGATGAAGTCATTATTTTGAACGTTGACAGAAAGGATATTGTATTTACATTTCCCACGTGTGCTTGCCTTGTATAAATCAGCACAAAAACAAACAAAGGCAGCCAGGCTTCCCAGCGACAGCGTGTGGAAGCGACATCGTGTGAGAAGTACGAGTGGACAAGTACAATGAAGTTAGAAGCAGAAAGGAGGAATTACATCTTTAAATTTGGAGTTGCTTTAATCAGAAAACATTGCAGCTTAAAGCCTTGCAGCTGCGTGTATTTTTTCTGATAAGCTGAAACTCGGAGCAGCTGGATTCAAATCCCGCGGCATTCTGGGACACGGGGAGGAGGGAGCACGCAGCACAAACACAAACAAGGCAGCCAGGCTTCCCAGCGACAGCGTGTGGAAGCGACATTGTGTGAGAAGTACGGTGGACAAGTACAACGAAGTTAGAAGCAGAAAGGAGGAATTACATCTTTAAATTTGAGTTGCTTTAATCAGAAAACATTGCAGCTTAAAGCCTTGCAGCTGCGTGTTTTTTCTGATAAGCTGAAACTCGAGCAGCTGATTCAAATCCGGGCGTTCTGGGACACGGGGAGGAGCGAGCACGCAGCACAAAACACAAACAAAAGGCAGCCAGGCTTCCCAGCGACAGCGTGTGGGTTTACATTGTGTGAGAAATGCGGTGGACAAGTACAACGAAGTTAGAAGCAGAAAGGAGGAATTACATCTTTAAATTTGAGTTGCTTTAATCAGAAAACATTGCAGCTTAAAGTCTTGCAGCTGCGTGTATTTTTCTGATAAGCTGAAACCGGAGCAGCTGATTCCAATCCCGCGCGTTCTGGGACACGGGGAGGAGCGGAGCACGCAGCACAAACACAAACAAAGGCAGCCAGGCTTCCCAGCGACAGCGTGTGGTAGCTTACATTGTGAGAAGTACGAGTGGACCGATACAACGCAGTTAGAAGCAGAAAGGAGGAATTACATCTTTAAATTTGGAGTTGCTTTTAATCAGAAAACATTGCAGCTAAAGTCTTGCAGCTGCGTGTATTTTTCTGATAAGCTGAAACTTCGGAGCAGCTGATTCAAATCCAGCGGCGTTCTGGGACACGGGGAGGAGTGGAGCACGCAGCACAAACACAAACAAGGCAGCCAGGCTTCCCAGCGACAGCGTGTGGAAGCGACATCGTGAGAAGTACGGTGGACAAGTACAACGCAGTTAGAAGCAGAAAGGAGGAATTACATCTTTAAATTTGAGTTGCTTTAATCAGAAAACATTGCAGCTTAAAGCCTTGCAGCTGCGTGTATTTTTCTGATAAGCTGAAACTCGGAGCAGCTGATTCAAATCCGGCGTTCTGGGACACGGGGAGGAGCGGACACGCAGCACAAACACAAACAAAGGCAGCCAGGCTTCCCAGCGACAGCGTGTGGAAGCGACATCGTGAGAGAAGCGAAGGTGGACAAGTACAACGCAGTTAGAAGCAGTTGAAAGTAGGTTGACAGTTGCAGAAGCTACACTAAACTAAAAAAAAAAAAAAATGGTCTTCAAGCCAGTAATCTGTGACAACTGCATGATGTGGGAAATCGGAGAAACCCAACAGAGCTCAACCAAGTTTGTGTAAAGTGCCGCACGATCCAGGACTTGCTTCAGCGATTAAGCCTGCTAGAAAAGGAGCTGGAGGAAATGAGACAGCAACAGGAGCTTGAGGAGCTGACACACCCACAATTCATGGAAGTCTGCACCCTAGCAGACTGAAAGCCTCCAGGAGATGGAAGAGAGTCGAAACAGCTGGGTTCAAATAGGCAGAAGGAGGAAAAAAGAACTTAAGTCAAACACAACCACCAGAAATCCAGACAGCCAACAAATTTGAGCCACTTCAACATTTAGATGACCAAAATCAACATCAAGAGAATGAAAGAAACAACACCCAGGACCCTATAAACAGTGCTGGCCAGGCAAAAGAAGGGAGGTCATGATTGTTGGGGACTCCATACTGAGAAACACAGCAAGTCTAGTTCGCAGTTTGGACCCCCTTACTACAACAGTGTTGCCTTCCAGGAGCCTCAGTCACACATCACTGAGAATGTGGACAGGCTCCTAGAATGAACAGGAGATGACCGGTAGTAGTCATTACCGCGGGTGTCGTTGCTTTTGACAATAATATGCATAATTTCACCGAAAATGTAAGAACATGTAAGAACATGTAGTTGTGGCCGAGTGGTTAAGGCGATGGACTTGAAATCCATTGGGGTTTCCCGCAGGTTCGAATCCTGCCGACTAATGAAGCTTTGTTTTAATTGTATGTGTTCATTGCTAATGTTGAGCCCTAGAAAATGCTAGGAATAAAAATATGAATGTTGAGCATTGGTTTTGTAAGGAGCACTGTACCTTTAAGACGTAGACGGTTTTGAACGTAGAGAGGTTGAAGGTCACAGCGTGAAAAACAAACGAAAAAAAGAAGTGTGTGCATGTGATAACAGTGAACGGCTACATATGGGAAAAAATAAGAAAATACAACTAAAATGCCAGATCTGTGAGCAAAAAAAACTGAGTTGTATGTACAAAAAAGAAGTGATACGCCTTGCTTTGTTAAACTGATTATTGGACCGTGTTTTATTAAAGTTGCAAAAAGAAGAAAAAGCGGACTGCCGTGTTTCTTTTAAGGTGCAACATAAAATTTGTGTTTCCACCAGTTCTGAAAAACAAAACAAAATGGCTTTTAAAACCAGCCTGATATACTATCAAAGGAGGAGACCACGAGAAGAGACTCGTTACAGAAAAATCCATAATTCTGTGCTGTCCTAAAGCAGAGGCGGTAGGTGCGATTTGTTTTGCATTTTCAGTCCTTTTCGGCATATTATAAAGCAAAGCAATAATGTCTGATGAAGCAGGGGGGATGCTCTCCTTACGGAGATAGAAGGAAAGCTATTGCCTTTAGGATTGGAAGAGTTAAAGAGATATGCAAATTGATTAAATATCACAGTAAAGAAGACGAGGTGCACCAGCTAAAAACTCCGCTTTTTGAGAAAATTGATTATTGCATATTTGGAAGGGGATGATGTAATAAACCTAGAAGATGAGGGAATGTCAGTGCTTCTTGAACTTAACGATCAGCTTGATTGTCTGAGAGGGAAAGTGGTGCTAATACAGAAACTTCTCCACCGCAGGCAGTAAACAATGTAGAGCCAGTGAATGTGATAACGATTCTACCGCATTGCAGCAACAAGTGCGACCCCTGCTGACAAAAAGTGGTATTGCAACTAAAGTGTTGTTCCTATGGATGCAGTGCCTGTTAATGCTAAAGGACATGCAAATATTCATCCATTATACAGAAAAGATTTGAGAATTGTAGGGCAAATTGAGAACCCAGCCAGAAAGACAAGTTGAGCTACAGTAGCTTAGAAAGACAGATTGAAAAAAAAGCTCTGTAAAAGGCTATGATGATATGGAAGTTGTAGAAGCCGTCATTCAAGCAATTGTTCCAGAGTTAAAAGTTAAGGAGCTACTTAGAAAGCAGAACTGATTTGAGGTTATCCACTTTGAGGCAAATCTTGCGAACTCACTACATAGAGAAGGATGCAACAGAACTGTATCATTCACTGACCTGCGCAGCTGTTCAAGAGCTGAAAGAGACACCAAATCAATTTCTTGTGCTTTTTGCTTCAGAAAGAGCCAAATGTGGACTGAGGTACAATTTGAGCTTGTTCAAAACCAGTTCCTGCAAACAGTGATGACAGGCTTGCATGATGACAACATCAGAGCAGATCTCAAACCATACTTGCAAGACTCAAACGTAGATGATGAGACCTACTGGAGAAAATGAATATGGTGTACAGCATGGAGAAAGAGAAAACAGAAACGACAGCAACAAAGCCAAGAACAGTGAGAGTCAATGCAGTGGATGATGACTGTGGAAGAGGGCAGGAAAGCCCCAACAGAGACAAATATTGTAAAGCACCACGAGAAAACACTTGGATGAACAAACTTGATTCTGGAAACAAAGAAATCTGAAGCACTACACAACCTGACTAATCAAGTTGCATCTCTGGCCCAGATTTCAAGAAAACAAGCTGTAAATGACGGGCCAGCCATTGCAGAACCAGAGAGGGACGGTCCGACCAGCTGGAGGAAGGCGCTGCTTTCGATGTGAACAAGTAAATCTTGAAGGCAGGTGTGAGCACTGTTACAAGTGTGGCAGCAGCGACCACTGGGCTGTAGGCTGCCAAGTAAGAGGGAAGCAGTGACGACAGTGCAACAAGTTACTAGTGCTGAAGTGACACTTGAAACAGATGAAGGTCTGTACTGTACCAATAGCTTTTTTCTTTCAAGGAGCAGAAAAGACAACAAAGCTGGTGAGGCAAATATGTTTAGTACAATGCTCATTAGGAGGAAATACTACATTGGTGTTGTGGGACACTGGATCACAGGTATCAATAGTGGGGCTTGATTAGAAAAACAAATACTTACCAGAAACTGAAATGAGACCTGTTGATGAGTTACTGGAAGGAGAAACCAAGCTAAAACTGACGGCTGCCAATGGTACAACCGTTCCATATGAAGGCTGGATAGAAGTTGACTTCAGTCTACCCACCAGCAGCAGCAGGGAATAATGATAGACTCCTAGTTCCATTCCTCGTAAGTACCAGCTCACTGGAAAGGCCAATTCTAGGATTCAATGTAATTGAACAATTGGTGCTGGAGGGTCTATCAACAGACAAAGGGTATCACTCACGCGGTGTGTGCAAAGCTTGAGCTCTCAGCTTTAGAAGTGGGGACTAAAGAAAGCCAGAACTCTTCTCAGTTTGCTGAAGAAACAAGAGGGCACATCGAATTCCTTACTAGTGAGACTGGGCCGACAAGACATTGTTATTCCCTAAACGTAAAATTGTAGATGTGAAATGTGGGAGATTGAACAAGGCCTTCCAATTGAACAATCAAATGGTGCTTGAACCCAATGAAGAAACTCCCTGGCCTCAAGGGTTACAAGTCAAAAGAACAACTTATCAACTCTCAACAGAAAACAACTTGTGTGGTAGTGACCATAGAAAATACAATGGATAAGGACATCACTCTCCAAAATAGGACAGTGTTAGGTCGATTACGCTATTTCTGTAGCCTATCCAGTAGAAGTCACCCACCTGTTCAAAAACAAATGTCACCCCAGTCAAAGCCAATCGCATTCACTCAAGCTGAAGAGGAGCACTGCGGTGAAGAGCCAAAAAAGCTGTGGGACCCGCCAGTGAACCTCAGTCATCTTTCAGCAGGACAACAGCAGACTGTCAGAGAAATGTTGAGAAAAGAGTGCAAGGCCTTTGCTAAAGATGATTGGGACACTGGATGCATTCTGGACCTGAACATGGAGATTACCCTTAAAGACAACATCCCTGTAAAAAACATACAACGCCATTCGAGACCTCTGTACCAGGAAGTTAAGAATTACATCCAGGACCTGTTCAATCGAGGGTGGATTCAGAAGTCATGCTCCTCCTGTGTGAGAAAGAAGGATGGTGGACTTCGTCTATCGTAGACTACAGGCAGCTCAACCAGAAAACACTTCCTGATCGTCATCCAATTCCTAGAATCCAAGAAATTCTTGAAAACTTGGGTGGAAATTCCTGGTTTACTGTGCTTGATCAGGGCAAAGCATATCACCAGGGTTCATCAAAGAGGAAAGCAGAGTGTGTACAGCCTTCATTACGCCATGGGGTCTGTATGAATGGGTCCGCATTCCATTTGGACTGACCAATGCACCGGCGGCTTTTCAACGTTACATGGAAGAATGCCTTGGAGACCTGAGAGACAATGTGTGTTCCATATTTAGATGACATCCTAGTTTTCAGCAGTGATTTTGAAAGCCACATGAAAATGTTTTAAAGTTCTAAGGAGACAACAGCAATGTGGAATAAAATTAAGACCTACAAAATGTGACTTCTTCAAAGAGAGGTTTGCTACGTGGGACATGTCGTTTCTGAACATGGATACAGCATGAACCCAAAAGACATTGCCGCAGTCAAGCACTGAAAACTGAAAAGCCTGCAACAGTAAGAAAGTAAAGAAAACTGATTGGCTTACTGAGCTATTATAGAGGGTACATACCAGATTTCTCCAGACTTGCCAAGCCGATCTATGAACTTCTTTCAATTCCCAGAGGGGAGGGGTAAGGAGGAAGAACTCAAAGGGAGAACAGGGGGCAAGCGGTCATTCCAGCCACCACCATCCCAACCAATAGAATGGACTGAGAGGCATCAAGACATACTAAGAGAGGTTGGTGGAAGCCCTGACAAGTCCACCAGAGTGATGTCATACCTTGATTGTGAAAAACCGTTTTGTTGCATGTTGATGCTTCAGAAGGTCTGGGAGCAATCCTGTATCAGAGGCAGGGAGGGTGTACTGAGAGTTATTGCCTATGGATCCCGAACCTTGACTCCTGCAAAAAAAATTACAGACTTCACTCAGGAAAGCTGGAATTTATAGCTTTAAAATGGGCCATCACAGAAGCGTTTCCATTGACTACCTCTTCTATGCTCCTCACTTTACAGTATATAGTGACAACAATCCGTTGACCTATATAATGAAGACAGCCAAGCTAAACTCTACAGGCCATCGATTGGGTGGCAGGACTTGCAGATTGTCGATTTACTTTGAAGTACCGTCCGGGTTCTGCCAATAGAGATGCCGACTTCTTATCAAGGAGGCCCCAAAGATCGAAGACCTGATGACTGAATGTACACAAGAGTGCCAGCCTGATACTCTAGCTGCAATGGAAGAAGCATGATGCTCAGGAAAGAGGTGATGTTGACTGGATCTCCACGTGTGTGTGTGATGTGGCCACTTTGGCAGAAACTGTATGGGAATGTGAGACTACAGCCCAACTACAGATGACTGAGGACATCAGAGATGCGCAGAAAGAGGACCCAGTTATCAGTAGAGTGATAGCTCTAAAGCTGCAGAACAATGTCCTAAAAAAAAAAAAATAAAAGGCAAAAAAGAACCTGCAACAGTAAGACATCTACTGAGAGAGTGGCCTAAACACAAGTGGACAAGAATGGAATACTTTGTCAAAACAGTAACAAAACTTCAAATGGTCATGCCAGAGAAGTATAAGGCGGTAGTCTTCAAGCAACTTCATGAGGAGATGGGGCACTTGGGGGGAGCTGACAGGATGCTTGCTTTAGCCAGAGATCGTTACTATTGGCCGAAAATGAGAAGAAATCGAGCACTACATAACTAAAGTGTGTAGATGTCTAAAACAAAAGAAACCAAATCGAACAACAAGAACTCCGCTACAAAGTATTGTAACCACTGCACCGTTGAGATGATCTCCATTGATTACCTGCACTTAGAAAGAAGCAAAGGTGGATATGAATATATTCTAGTCATTGTAGATCATTTTACAAAGTTTGCTCAGGCCTATGCAACATCAAACAAGTCTGGAAAGACTGCAGCACAGAAAATATTCAATGATTTCATCCTGAGATTTGGATTCCCATCAAGATCCATCACGACCAGGAAGGAGTTTGAAAATGAGCTCTTCAGGAAACTGCAAGAATACAGTGGGATACTTAACTCAAGGACAAGTCCCTACCATCCTCAAAACGAACCCTGCAGAATTTTTAACCGGACATTACTGAGCATGTTGCGGACACTGGAAGAAGTCCAGAAGTCGAACTGGAAGGATTACCTCAATAAAGTTGTCCATGCCTATAATTCTACTGTCCACGAGGCAACTGGTTTTCCCGTTCTTTCTGCTCTTTGGCCGAGAACCAAAGCTACCAACTGACCTGATTTTCCAAAGAGAACAAAAATGGAAAAACAGTCCCATGAAAGTTATGCAGAAAAGTGGAAAACAGCTATGCAAGAAACCTATGAGATTCGTCTAAAAACTTTAAAAAATCTGCAGCACGTGGAAACAAGTATTACAATCAGCGAGCTTGGGTTCAGTTCTGGAACCAGGAGATCACGTGCTGGTAAGAAATTTGTCCGAGAGGAGGACCTGGGAGATTACGTGCACACTGGGAAGATAAGATACATGCAGTGAAAAAAAAGAAGGGGACAGACAGCCCAGTGTGTGAGGTTGAGCCATTAGAAGGAAGTGGGCGAATAAGAGTTCTGCACAGAAACTTGCTAATGCCCTGTCCATATCTTGTAGATGGTCAAATCAGTACTAACGCACAGCCAAAACAAAAAACCCCACAGTCAAAAAATAAAAACACCCTGGCGCAGAGACCACACTGTTTCAGTGAATCAAAAAAATTCTGAAAGCTCTGATGAAGAACCATATGGTTTCTTTATAACAGCACCTAGAACTGTTACAAGAGAAGAAACAAACTTGAATCCAGAAGCAGAGGAATTTGAGCCTGGAATAGAGGAAAGTACTTCTTACCCAACTAGACCACAGATGGAGGAAAAACCTGAAAATGCCCCCTGAGGATGAGGAACAGGATATAAGCAATCACCATCTGTCAGGAGAATCCGGTAATGAAGAAGAGGAAGTTGACCCCAGATGCAACAGACAATCCGTGCGAAGTGAGACAGACACGAAAGCTGTATACTTATGATCGTTAGGGGAACCTACCTATCGACCTGCTGACCAGAGTACATAGTGTGATGCAGGGACCTGCAATGCTTGGAAACCTGTACCAACTGTCTGGGCTCCACCGAGATGCCACCAAGTCTGGTCACTTCTGCATGGTAGGCCAAGGATGCTGAGCGAAGGACTCAGAGACTGTTAAATGTTTCATGTTCTTGTAAAAAAAAAAAGTTAGTTAAATAACGAAAGTTATGTGTGGACCATTAAGGTATTTTAAAGTACATGTTTATTTACAATGCCTGACTGACAGTTAGTGTAGTTTTGAAGTAAATGTCTATTTACAGTCCCTAGTAACTACTGGTTAGACTACCAAAGTATAACTGAACACAAAGGTGACACCTGTTCTTTAGTGAGTTGAAGATACAGAGTACCAGTACAGTTAATGGAATTTTGATTGGTACTGTACAAGTATTTGTTATCTAAGTGAAAAGTGGCATGTACGTGTTTAAAGCACAGAAAAAAAGGGGAGTAAAGTGGTAGATGCCATGCCTGTCCCATCGTTTGTTGGGTGGCCAACCAACATAACTGTAGGCTAATTAAACTCCTGAAAAACAAGAAAAAATAGGACCATTTTTACTGTTTCTTGTATTTATGCCTGAAGTATTGAGATGAAAGGTGTAAATGTAATCTTTGTAAAAGAAAACTTGCCACACACCACTTTAAGGTTAAATTGTTTTTATTGTTAATTTTTTAAAAAATGTTTTGACAACATTTTATTTTCTTAGTAGGGGAGGGTGTTGAGCCCTAGAAAATGCTAGGAATAAAAATATGAATGTTGAGCATTGTTTGTAAGGAGCACTGTACCTTTAAGACATGACGATTTTGAGCGTGAGAGGTTGAAGGTCACAGCGTGAAAAACGAACGAAAAAAAAAAGTGTCGCATGTGATAACAGTGAATGGCTACATATGGAAAAAAATAAGAAAATACAACTAAAAATGCCAGATCTGTGAGCGAAAAAAACTGAGTTGTATGTACAAAAGAAGTGATACGCCTTGTTTTTGTTAAAAAACTGATTCGGACCGTGGCTTATTAAAGTTGCAAAAAAGAAGAATAAAGCGGACTGCTGCGTGTTTTTTTTTAAGGGTGCAACACTAATACATGTTTAAAGATCGGGAATCTGAAACATTACTGGTTGTACTTCATATCGCATACCGGTTCATTTTGTTAAAGAATGTTCATTTTGGCACCATTACAAATGCTGTGGTTTCTTTAAAAAGAAGAAAGTCATGACCCGCTCACGGGGATCGAACCAGCGACCTTGGCATTTTTTTTTTCAGCACCACGCTCTAACCAACTGAGCTAACCAACCACACACACAAAGCTGGTTACTAAAACCGAGTAAAACAAGTCCTGCAGACATTATGATTCTACCAAGCTTATAAACAATAACACATTCAAAGTATTGGAAAAGGCATAATTAGAGGCCTTATCTTTATGAGGCAGTTTAACAGTGGAAGAAAGTGGCGAGGGCAGGGCTTGGGGTGACTTTCTCTCATTTAAAACCTGTGATTTGAATACTAACAAGAAAAACAACTAAAATCACCAAGCATTCAGTGGTCGTTTTAGAAATAAATTAACAAGAAGAGTTGTCAGAATAGGGAGTTCGAACCCACACCTCCATAAGGGCCCTACGACCGGAGCATGGTGCCTTAGACCTGGGCCATCCTGACTTAGACCGGCGACTTTTTGCACAACCTGCAGCACACTGCTGAACCTCCAATGTCTGGACGCTGCAGTAAATCACCTGGCGTGTGTGTCTACTTCCCACATGGAAAAACTATATGCTGCATATAAGTTTAATATAGTAGTTTATATATGTATCAATATATGATGTTTATATGCCTAAAAAATACAATTATGGCCACTTTCATATATGTTAACATATATGAAATTAGATAGTTTGATATATGTTTCTTATATTAAATATATATGCTTTTATATGAGCCATATAAAGCATTATATCATATTATGTAAAATTGGATATGTTACATACATGTCATATATGCAACACATACTAAACAATGGTTGTTTTGTATATACACTTTATATTGTTCATATATGAATTTAATATTACACATATGTATATGAATCTCTATATTGGTTGTCTATAAAAATATCAGTATATAATTAAATAGCATATACATACATTTTTGCAACAATACTATATGTGCACTGTATATTACAAAATAGTTGCTGTACTGACTGTTAAAAGGGATAGAAGGCAATATTGTACTGAAATTCTTTTTTATTTCAAAGTTTTACAACTGCAAATTAAAAAAACACAATTAAAATAACATTTATACTGAAGTGTTTTTAAGTAATCACATATTATTCCCCATTATACAGTTGTGGACAATAACTGGCACACCCTTATTGCAAATAATGTGGCGATAGCAATCTGACTAACAAAATGAGAATCAACAAAAGGATAAGCATATTAAACAAAGTGACATTATGACAAAAGTATATTTTTTGAAAACTTGTCATATACACATTTGTTTCATTCATAATAAGAAAACAATATATTAGTCAATTTGCACAATTTGCTCTTAAGTCTGTAAATATATCTATATCATTTGAGATATCTTAAAATGCAATGTGATATATCTCTAAATGATAATTTACTTGCCATACTCAGAGATGTGATCCTGCATGTTATAAAAGTCTAATGGTGCATTTACACTGGCTGTTTTTAGGACAACTTAGGGCCATCTCTAAATGGCTTCTCTTCCAATAGTGGTATACTCAAAATAGTAAGGTTTGATAAAAATAAAAAAAGTAATATTCCAAGAACAACAACAAGCAACCTAACTTGACAAAAACATATAATCATGTTGGAAAAGCTTATACAAAATAGCCAAGTTAAACAATGGTGTACATTATACCACATTATTATTATTTTTTTGTGTGTGTGCAAATAACAGATTGAAATTATTTATCAAACATGTTATACACAAACTCCTTATACCTTACATGCCATTTGCAAAACACAAATAGGAACTGTAACATGTAATGAGAACTGGAAGAACTGGAATTATTTGGATTCCTATTAAATCAAGGCTACATTATGACATACTCTTTCAGTGCTCACATCTCCCTCACTTTGATGTATACACTCCATGTATGCTGTAGTTTTTGTTTACTTTTATTGCGAAGTTCAGCCAACTTGCCATTGATTGCTGAGCCAATAACACCCTGTGGGGTATTAGGCCACTTCTGCAAAGTTGGCTTCTTAAAAAGGAAACATATCACAATTAAAACCCACAATTAATACATCAAATGTTACGTTTTTGTAGAAATCAATGTTTTAATAGGTTTTAAAAGACAATTATGAAATAGCTAACATTGTAAAGAACATATTGTCCATAAATATCAATGCCACTAGTACAATATCTTACCCATATTAGAGAGAGAAAGAAGCATTTTAATGTAGCAGACTCTAAAATGCCATTTATAAATATTAAAAAAGATTAATGAACAAAATCTTACTGTAGATGGCATCAATCTTTGTTGCATCTAAAATAGGTCTGTGCTCTGTGGTGTCTTTGCTCCTCCCTCTCAAGTTACTTTTCAGCAAAACATCCAAAGGGAATAGATTCACAAGAAAGAGTTTGCACAAAATGATGTTGCTGTGTGTGAATTGTTGGCTAAAGCCCACAAGTTTGTCACAAGAACACCCCAGTACCTGGATATATTTCTACCTGTAAAAATAAAATAGAATTGATTTAGACCAAACTCAAAACTTTAAAGTTAGGGGGTATCTTATTCCTATTCATAAATCAAAAGAAATATCAGCATTGTTTTATACCTTGTCAAGAACCTGGGTTGGGTTTCGGTCTTCATTGAATTTCCTGATTTTTGGTGTAGTTGGAGGATCCACTTCTGGGTTGATGAGCCTGATATTGTTCATGGATCTAAGCAAAATCTCTTTTATTTGGTCAAAAAAAAACATAGGCATTTCTTTAAAAAAACACACACACACACAAATATTATACAGAAGCTTTTAGCAGAATGGACATACAACTGTACAGTTTAAAGTAGGAAATATAAAGGACATAAATACTCTTAATATAAAAAATTAGATAATGTTTTAATCTGATTTTTTTTTTTTTGACTCAATGCCTATACCTCAATTGTTTGAGTAATCTTACCTTAAGACATTTCAGTGTTTTATTTCCCAAAAAAGAAGTTTTACCTTTTCAAAGATAATAAGAATTTGTAAACTTTAAAACCGAAAATATCACACAATCAAAACAGCATAGTTGATAACGAACTCTGCAAAACTTCCTTTCTAAAATCCTACATCAAACTACAGAAAAGAAAATTGAGAAAGGTATTTTTTGAACACAGAACCAAAAACACACAGCAGACACCCAATCGCTGCTATAATACAAAATGTTTTAACATGCCTTTGAAGAGCATTTCCTTAAGATTTTTTGATTCTCTTCCTTAAGATCCTGATTTTCTTTCTGGAGCTGTACACTCTTCAAATGGTCTTCTTCAACATCTCGTGTTTCAGCAGTGGAACCTGACTTGTATTTCTGTAAGCACTGTTTTGCCATGCTGGTCTCTGAAGATGTTTTCTTAACCTACATAAATAAATAACTTTTAAAATGTTTTGATATTAAATCCACCCAGAAAACTTGTGTTTAAACAAATCTCGATACGATTACACACTTAAATTACATAGGGGCAGGGGCTACTGCCCCGCAGTTCTGTATCAGAACCATCTGAAGACTCCTTATCTCTTAGGCGTTTTAAGCGACCTCTTCAGGCGTTTCCCCAGATCCTTCTTTTCAACGCACTCCTGCATCTTCTTTGCAATGGCGAATCTATTATCTAATAAAACAAATTAATAAATGTACCCTTTCTTTTCAACAACACCACAAAAAACGTAAACTTGGTATTTTACTTACTATGAACAAAAGAACAAGCCCGCGTAAAGGCCATCCCTGTTTCTGATTTTTCCCCTGGCGCCATTCTCTTATCGCTTCAGCTTGGCCGGTTCCATCCTCGTCAAAATCTTCATCATTGTAATTGTGAACAGCATCGTGCTGACTTAAGCTGAATTTGCCTTTATCAGCTCCAGCTTTCCACTGAACCAAGGCAAACCTCCACATTCTGACACACTTCAACTACGCGAAAATACAGTAAAAGAAAATATAACCATTATCGCTAAAAACAGCTTTTCATATACAGTACCACCGGTCACGTTATACAAAGTATTCAACAACAATTTAGCATCAGAGTCAAGTAATGCTGTGCAATATTATCATTGTATAGCATATTTTGGTGTGTTTTAAAACAATGTGATGGATAAGCAAATACATATATCTCCACATTATTACCGTATGCCACCACTGGTGACAAAAGAATAGGCCTGCGTTCAGCAAAACTTAATTGCCTTTAATTTTAGGGGTTTTGCTCGAATTTTCTGTCACTTTGAAAATGTTAAAATTAATTATGCACGTCCTTCCATGCCTGTCACAATAATATTAATATTTGTTTTATGTACATGTCATGTACTGTGCTTACGTGTTACCGTAAAAGTTCCATTGACAGTGACCACGACCTTACGACCTTGGCTGAAATTCTGAAATCAGTCTCCGCCCTGCTGCAATATTACGACTCAGTAATTGGCCAGCTACATGATTGACGTAGTTACTCAATAAACTATTTATATTAACTGATGGCGGGTTCGGAAAAACAATCATCTTTTCTAGTCATTTTCTGCTATTGCAATATTTTGTAAATGATTAGGCATTAAAGAATAATAATAATAATAATTTTTTAAAATGGAGCGGCATCTAATGAAAGGAAAAGGTACCTTTTACGCAAGAAGATGGGATATTTCAGAAAACAAAGCGTGTCCCTTCTCGAACAAAACCCGTTGGAAAAAGATGTAAGTATGTTTCATAATGAAATATTGAGATAGTAAAAGTAAATATACAATTAATATAATATTAACCGTTTATGCATTCTGATTTTACAGTAAAACAATGGAATATTTTTCAAACAATAATGCGAGGAACAGACTAATCAACAAATCGAAGACGAAAAGTTTGTAAAATTTATTTAATCTGTTGCTTTTGCAGAACACAGTATGGAATTCATTAAATACATTTGAAAGTAATGAGATATAATTTTGACGTATTTTCAAATTTTTTTTCACATATCTTTTTCATAAATGTTAAATTGCAAACGAGGATTACCATTGGTTTTATAAAATACGTTTACAGTTATTTTTCCAAAGTGTTAGTTTTTTCATTATTAGACTACAGATGGTTCTGAAGAAGTGTGTTAGAAAGTGCAAACTCTTATCTTCAGCAGGTATGTACAGTATTTCAAATAATACTGGACTAATATCCTGGACTTTTGTTTTGTTTTAAGCTTTGGGATCTGGTCTTGATACATTTATTTTGATCGTTTTTATTTTATTTTTATGTAACAGTGTAAATACGCACACATCCTTGCCATAAATATGTCTTACATTATGTAATATGGTTAAACACAATAATGTATGTTTAATTCTACAGAAAGAAATGCAATCGGATCAGTCTCTGTTCAGTGATTCAACCAGAATTTCAGGCGGACATGTAAATGAGGTATGCAGAAGTACATGTGTTTTCTCAACACTATATATGTGTGAGTTAGGTAAATATGTATGTATATATCTATACCTATGTATGTTTTCAGTGTGGACTTAAGCCTAGAGATAGAGATATACTTACATGTAACGTTTGTTTGTGTCTGTATGTGTTTTAAATAATAATAGTACTTTTCATTTATTGCCACAGGTTGAAAATGAAAACACAGAACATGTGGGTGACTCTTCCTTACAAAATGACAGAAGAAAAGAGTTAGTCTTGCGATACTATCTTTTGTTTTGAGACATGGATTAACTGCGTTGCTGTAAATGATTTGCTAAAGCTTATTCAAATGCATTGTGAAGATAAATCGTCAGTGCCATCAACCAAATATTTTTTGAGAAGCCTTTGCTTGAATTTGTTGATGTGCTTCAGTTTCATCATTATTGTATTCACTGTGATCAATATCTAGGTGTGCTTGATTCATCACGGAAAACAACTACCTGTAGTTTTGTTCAGCACCTGTTAATATGTGTGAAAATATGAAAAATGGATATTTTTTTATATATGTACCTTTGGAAAGTCAGCTAAGAGATATTTTAGAAAACCACGGAGTTCATAGTGTGTGTTTGAACCTAAAATACCGAATAACACAATAACAGTTTTGATGATGGTGACTTGTATAAAGCATTTAGAGGTACATCCCCTAATGGCGACATGCTTACACTTACATTTAACTGTGATGGTGTCCTGGTATTCAAATCGTCTAAATTCAACATGTGGCCAATACTGTGTTCCGTCAATGAATTGCCACCTAATATAAAAGCAAACATGTGCTTCTATGTGGCTTTGTGGTTTGGTATGGAAAAACCTAAAAAAATGTATTCATTTCTAGAACATTTTTTTGTCAATGAATGCATACAGCTTTCAAAGACAGGGTTAAACTGGCAAGATCAAAAGGATGATTCTTTGAAAAACATAAAAGGTTTATACATTATGTGGTGTGTGTGATTCTGTGGCAAAACCGCTGGTTCAGAATTTTAAGCAGTTTAATGGAAAATATGGATGTAGTTTATGTCTCCATCCTGGAGAACAAGTTAAAAGGGTGTGGAACTGTGAGAGTTTATCCTCATACATCTGAAATTCCTGAAGAAAGAGAGCACACTACAACTGTGGCATTGAGTGAAATAGCAGTTAGAGAAGGTACAGACATCCTCGAGGTAAAAGGGCCCTCTCCCCTTATAAATATGCCCAAATTTGATTTAATTCATGGCATGGTACCAGATTATATGCATTGTGTGCACTTTTAGGTGTATGCCGTCAGTTAAGCAGCGTTATGGTTTGAATCAAATACCACAGTCAACCATGGTATATTGGTAATTGCATGAGGGAAGTTGACAAATTTTTACTATCTATTCACCCACCAAGTTCAATATCAAGAACACCCACGCTCCATCACATTATGTAAATATTGAAAGCACACGAAGTGGCAAACATGGCTGTTATACTACAGCTTACCTTTACTGAAAGATATATTTACCCACTGCCTATTACTCTCATTGGGCACTGCTAGTGGAGGGAATAAGTGTTTGTTATCATCAAATTTAAGTAGAGAGAAATAACACATGCAAATGAAGCACTTGTTTACTTTGTTGCTTGTGTAGAAGACCTTTATGGTAAAGAGCACATGAGCTTTAATATACATATGCTTCTCGTCTGGTGAAATCTGTGACAAATTGTGGACCCCTCTTTGGTGCCATTCAGCCTTTGTATTTGAAAATTGTAATGGTAAATTGTTAGATTTGGTAAAAAAACAGTAAAGCTGTGCCTTTGCAAAGTGTGCAAAACTTTTTAATGTTGAGAGCTGCCGCAGATTGCAAAGCCACACTTGAGGACTGCTTCAGCTGAATTCAGCTGTTCTTTTCAAGAATGACATCCACAGATCACCATATCCATAGTGTTGAAAAATACAATGGTGTCACAGCACTTGGTGCACCTAAAATTAGAATAATGTCTGCACACTGCTTTAAGCAATATTGACAGCAGTACAATAGTTAAGTATTAAGAAAGAATTGTTGTAAATGAGGAAGTGATTCACTCCCAGAAATATACTCGATCTGTAAAAGAAATAATTGCATTGTAATGCTAAAGGATAAAAGTCGTTCAAGATTTCAATTTTATAGCATTGATGACTGACAAGGGACAAGAACAATGTTATGCAATTGGTAGACATGGACCTTGTACAAATCAAACACTTTCGTCAAAAGAACCACAGTCAAGACTACTCTGAGTTACATGAAAATGCATGGTAATCACATGTAGAAAATCAAATGACATTTTGTGTCAAATGATTAAAATATATGATTCAAAGTAAAGAAAAAGATACAAATGCAAATACTGTACCAATTACAGATGTAATAATTGGTGATACATGTGTGGACTATGCTGGACAGATCATGTTATATAGAACATTGATCTTCAATTTCTGTCTTTGTTTTGTCCCAATAACCCATTTTCTTGACAATTTATCTTTCAGTCAGAATTTACATCTCAAAGTATAAGTAGCAGCATGTGTTTAAGGCTGATTTGCTTACCATTGACCATTCTGACCATAAAGACTACAATCAGCACCCTCTTTCAGGTGTGACTCTTGTGAGAATCAGAAGGAACTGCTGCAGCTGCTTATACACCGCTCTGTAATATGTGGCATAATATGATTGTGTATTTTTTATTGAACAGGTGCATTATGGATAGTTCCAGGTTTGTTTTACAAGGTTGCTTACCATAACTATTTTGATGAAAGCAAAATGTAAAAACATGTTTTTACATTTAGGTAATAAATGTAATATAATTTTCAACTTGTTCAAATTCTCCCATCATCTGTCTTAGTGTCTGTGTAAAGGAATGTTTGTTGTGTAAAAAAAAAAGACATTTTAAACTGGGTTAAATTCAAAGTTCTCAAGGTTGTCAAGGTTTTCGGACACCCCCCCCCCCCCATGTCATATTTTATGTATCAATATTTGTAGTGCCAAATTGAATCCCTATACTATGCATGCAATGTGAATTTTGTCCATGCTAACTTAATACACACCAAATATATCAATTAAACAATAAGAAATGTTGTACCTGAATCAGAGTTCAGTTAAATGTGCAGACATACAAAATTTTATAGCTATCTTATATGTAGACATTTACAATATATGTGTCCTTATATATCCCTGGCAATACACATATAAGTACAATATAAGCCTTATATGATACACATATGTTTTATAATAGCCATTCGGAAACTTATATGAAAAATATATTTTTTTTCCATATGGGTTATTCTTTTTTCTGGTTATATTAAGGGGCGACTTGTTTTGTCGCATTCTGTATGGGATCACAAGGACACTCCTCTTACAGAAAGAAAATATACGGCAAAAAGAGCGATCGCTTCACGGTTAGAAACAAATCAGAACAGTGTGTTAGCAAATGAACTTCATTAAAAAACCACACAGGCATTACATAAATGTTACAGATATGTTTCGTAGACAAAACAGTTGTAACATAATTGAGTACATTTCTAAACAATCTGCTAATAACAGACATAATCTCAAAGCCTTTATAATTTATTTTTCAGCTCTTATGAAAGACAAGTATGGTTGCGCATTATATCACAGAAAACATAATAATCCTAGCTCTTCATTTAATCCCTCGGGTTGTACTGTATGGAGATAGAAGATCCATTTTGATTCACATTGTAATAGTTTTTGATCGAGATTATCACCTCCTCGAGCTTGAAATATTTTTTCGTATGCTACGGTATTTCAGATCTGAAATGGAATGTTTGGCATCTACAAAATGTTTAGCTAGTGGTGAATGGATATCTTTTCTCCTAATTGAACTTTTATGCTCGCTCATTAATGCACAATCCTAAGTGTCTAGTAGTTTTACCAACATATTGCAAATGGCAAGGACAACAAATCAAATAAATGACATGCATTGAAGCACATGTCATTTTGTAGATCTTGTTATCTGCTAGGTCCGCTCACGCTAGCCACAACGTGTTTGAGTGCTGTGGCAGCAGCCATGAAGCAAGTCAGTTTTTCAGTTGAAATAAAGATCTACTTTGTTTTTTGTGTATGGGTGGTTTGAAAAGATCACTTAAATAGCTATGTATTTTGAAATAAAGATGAAGTCATTATTATGAACGTTGACAGAAAGGATATTGTATTTACATTCCACACGTGTGCTTGCCTTGTATAAATCGATGGAGTTTCAACAAAGGCATTTGACTTCGGTTCATTTGTTAGCCTATACTGCCATCTACAGCATTACCGCGGGTGTCGTTTACTTCTTTTGACAATAATATGAATAATTTCACTGAAAAATGTAAGAACGCATAAGAACATGTAGTCGTGGCCGAGTGGTTAAGGCGATGGACTTGGAATCTATTGGGGTTTCCCCGCGCAGGTTTGAATCCTGCCGACTACGTAAGCTTTCTTTTTAATTGTATGTGTTCATTGTTAATACATGTTTAAAGAACAGGAATCTGAAATATTACTGGTTGTACTTCATATCGCTCCGGTTCATTTTGTTAAAGAATGTTCATTTTGGCACCATTACAAATGCTGTTGTTTCTTTAAAGAAGAAAAGTGAGGGCCAGTACGGTGATCGAACCCGCGACCTTGGCGTTAGTAGCACTACGCTCTAACCAACTGAGCTAACCGGCCACACATGAAGCTCCTTATTAAAACCCGAGAAAAACAAGTCCTGCGGACATTATGATTCTACCAAGATATGTTAAACAACAATAACACATTCAATGTATTGGAAAGGCATAATTAGAGGCCTCATCTTTATGAGGCAGTTTAACAGTGTGAAGAAAGTTGCGAGGTGCGGGCTTGCGGTGTCTTTCTCTCATTTAAACACCCGTGATTTGAATACTAACAAGAAAAACAAGTAAAATTACCAAACATTCGGTGGACGTTTTAGAAATAAATTAAGAAGAAGAGTTGTCAGAAGTGGGATTCGAACCCACGCCTCCATGGAGACTGCGACCTGAACGCAGCGCCTTAGACCGCTCGGCCATCCTGACTTACCCCGATGATTTTGCAAAACACTGCAGTACACTGCTGAACCTCCAATGTCTGACGCTGCAGTAAATCACCTGGTGTGTGCGTGAACTTATTCTTTTTCTGTTTCTATTAAGGAGGGCGACCTGTTTCGTCGCATTCTATGGGATCACAAAGGACACTCCTCTTACAGAAAGAAAATATACGGCAAACAGAGCGATCCACTTAACGGTTGAAACAAATCAGAACAGACTGTTAGCAAATTAACTTCATGAAACAACCACGCAGGCATTACATAAATGTTACAGATATGTTTCGTAGACAAAACAGTTGTAACATAATTGAGTACATTTCTAAACAATCTCTAATAACAGACATAATCTCAAAGCGCTGTAATTTATTTTCAGCTCTTATGAAGACAAGTATGGTTGCGCATTATATCACAGAAACATGATAATCCTAGCTCTTCATTTAATCCCTTGGGTTGTACTGTATGGAGATAGAAGATCCATTTTGATTCACATTGTAATAGTTTTTGATCAGATTATCACCTCCTCGAGCTTGAAATATTTTTTATATGCTATGGTATTTCAGATCTGAAATGGAATGTTTGGCATCTACAAAATGTTTAGCTAGTGGTGAATGGATATCTTTTCTCCTAATTGAACTTTTACTTTCGCTCATTAATGCACAATCCTAAGTGTCTAGTAGTTTTACCAACATATTGCAAATGGCAAGGACAACAAATCAAATAAATGACATGCATTGAAGCACATGTCATTTTGTAGATCTTGTTATCTGCTAGGTCCGCTCCGCTAGCCACAACGTGTTTGATTTTTGTGGCAGCAGCCATGAAGCAAGTCAGTTTTCAGTTGAAATAAAGATCTACTTTGTTTTTTGTGTATGGGTGGTTTGAAAAGATCACTTAAATAGCTATGTATTTTTTTGAAATAAAGATGAAGTCATTATTATGAACGTTGACAGAAAGGATATTGTATTTACATTCCACACGTGTACTTGTTTGGTATAAATCGATGGAGTTTCAACAAAGGCATTTGACTTCGGTTCATTTGTTAGCCTATACCTGCCATCTACAGCATTACCGCGGGTGTCGTTTTTCTTTTGACAATAATATGAATAATTTCGAACTGAAAAAATGTAAGAGCGCGCCAAGAACATGTAGTCGCAAATTGGCGGTGGTTAAGGCGATGGACTTGGAATCTATTGGGGTTTCCCACTTGGGTTTGAATCCTGCCGACTTCGTCAAGCTTTCTTTTTAATTGTGTGTTCATTGTTAATACATGTTTTAAAGAACAGAATCTGAAATATTACTGGTTGTACTTCATATCGCTCCGGTTCATTTTGTTAAAGAATGTTCATTTTGGCACCATTACAAATGCTGTTGTTTCTTTAAAGAAGAAAAGTGAGGGCCAAAATCACGGTGATGAACCCGCGACTTGGCGTTTAGTAGCACTAAACTCTAACCAACTGAGCTAACCGGCCACATGAAGCTCCTTATTAAAACCGAAGAAAAACAAGTCCTCATGGACATTATGATTCTACCAAGATATGTTAAACAACAATAACACATTCAATGTATTGGAAGGGCATAATTAGAGGCCTCATCTTTATGAGGCAGTTTAACAGTGTGAAAGAAAGGGAGGTGCGGGCTTGCGTGTCTTTCTCTCATTTAAACACCCGTGATTTGAATACTAACAAGAAAAACAAGTAAAATTACCAAACATTCGGTGGACGTTTTAGAAATAAATTAAGAAGAAGAGTTGTCAGAAGTGGGATTCGAACCCACGCCTCCATGGAGACTGCGACCTGAACGCAGCGCCTTGTAAAACCGCTTTCGGCCATCCTGACTTACCCGATGATTTTGCAAAACACTGCAGTACACTGCTGAACCTCAATGTCTGACGCTGCAGTAAATCACCTGGTGTGTGTGCGTGAACTTATTCTTTTTTGTTTTCTATTAAGGAGGGCGACCTGTTTCGTCGCATTCTATATGGGATCACAGGACACTCTCCTCTTACAGAAAGAAAATATCACGGCAAACAGAGCGATCACTTAACGGTTAGAAACAAATCAGAACAGACTGTTAGCAAATTGCTTCATGAAACAACCACGCAGGCATTACATAAAATGTTACAGATATGTTTCGTAGACAAAACAGTTGTAACATAATTGGTACATTTCTAAACAATCTGCTAATAACAGACATAATCTCAAAGCGCTGTAATTTATTTTTTCAGCTCTTATGAAAACAAGTATGGTTGCGCATTATATCACAGAAAACATGATAATCCTTCTTTAATCTTGGTTGTACTGTATGGAGAATGAAGATCCATTTTGATTCACATTGTAATAGTTTTTGATCGAGATTATCACCTCCTGAACCTGAAATATTTTTTCGTATGCCATGGTATTTCAGATCTGAAATGGAATGTTTGGCATCTACAAAATGTCTAGCTAGTAGTGAATGATATCTTTTCTCCTAATTGAACTTTTATGCTCATCATTAATACACAAGCATAGTGTTTGTTTAGTTTTTCCAACATATTGCAAAATGGCAAGGACAAAAAATCAAAATAAATGACATGTGTTGAAGCACAGGTCATCACTTGTAACACTGTACTCTTTTTTCCGTTTGCTATGGTTTAAAAAACATAAACGCATTATCACAGGCGTGCACAGTACGACATGGAAAAAAAATCCGTGAATTTGTCCAGTACACCAGATCTCTCGAACATGTAAATAGGTCAGCCCTTAATAAACACTGTAATTGTTCATTTCGTAATATGACATTGTCTATACACAGACCTGTTATAAGCCTATTGGTATCAAACCAATCGCAATTAATGCGATCCGTGTTTTCAGACAAGTTCGTCTTTTGTACCTTTTTATAAGATACCCACTCAGAACGTGTCCGCGTCTGCCCCCCTACAACACTGAGGTCATCAATAACAGCGAGCAGTTAGCCAAAAAACACTTTCGTCTCCTTCACTCAAAAAACAGAACACTCTCACTCTTCCTCGTGGATAGCGAGGTCAAACACTTAGAAATGCATTTCGCTAGCTTTTTATATAAAAGTTTATTAGAAAAAAAAATCCATTACATAATCACATCACCAAAATACATTTTACAAAATAAAATGTTGTCATTGGAATTAATTTTCATTTTTTCATTGCATTGTTTTCTTCCCAAGTTCTTAATATCCATCTTATATAATCTTTCACTCTACCAAAACAATTTTACAAAATCAATTTCTGTGCTTGATTTTTGTTTTATTATATAGATTATGTTTCTCAACAACCACAAAGCTTCTTTGGTTGTTGATCAGCCATGCCTTCTTCCACTTATCTGTTTTTAAACCCCTCTTGGCCATACATAATCACATTCCATGTCAATTCATTTGTTTGATAAATTTTTTTGGAAGCACTTTTACCCTCCCCAACATCCTTTAGCAAACTTACAGTTACAAAAGACATGTTCCACCGATTCAGTTTTGTTACAATCAACTCTTACATGTATGTATCTGTGTTGCCATTTGTCTTTTGTACATAGGCTGCCGACAAAGGTAAGCGTGCATGTACAGATAAAACTATATCCTTCTGAGTAGATAAGCCAGGATATCCTACATTTCTCCACACAACTGTTGACACGCCTGCACACTGAAAATTAACTTTGATTAATTTATGTTTTCATTTGTTTTTTCTGCAAATCTTTAAGTTTTTTGGTTTTGGCCAATCCATCAGATCATATTCTAAATAAAACGAAACCTTCTTGCCTTACAAAAGGCATCGTCCGTCCATAGGTACACTGTCAAATTTATATGAATTAAACTACATCCTTCTTAAAAAATGTCCAAAAAAAAGCCACAACAAAGAAACTACATTTCTTATTCATCTGAAGAATTGTGTTAATTAGAAAACAGACAAAAAATTTGCATACAAATAAAAAATGACATTAGGAAAACCTTTCCTCATTTTTCTTCTCAACATTAGTTTCCCTTTTCACCTTTTCCCATTCTCCCCTCCCCAAAAAGAAAATAAAACAGCTCCCCTATTAATGATTTGCAACATGCTTTCTATCCGGGAGGAAAAACCTTTGCTACATATAAAACATTGACATAAACACCACTTTAATTATTAAAATTTTACCTTCCATTGACAACTTTCTGGAATTCCAGAAAGTGATTTTTCTTTCTCACTTTACCATCACCTTCCCAATTCCCCCACTCACATTTTTATCAAAAATCATGCTAAAACTTTAATGTAATCATTCTTCAATTTTTAACATTTTTTCTTAATTTCATCTCTCTCCTCCCACTCCCCATACAAAGCCTCTCTTTTTCATATTGATTTTCAAACCAGAACTTTCCCATACAAAACCATAATTTTCAAAGCTTCCTGAATAGAGTAGAAGTCTTTACACATCAACGTCATCATCCATGTATGCTAAGGCTTTAACCTCCTGATGATCGAGGCCAGGAATTACCACCCAATCTCTGTGTATTCTTTCTAATTGTAAAAAGTGCAGGTTCTAAACAATAAATATATAACAAGGGACAAAGGACACCTTGTCTCACCCTTGACTTCCTCAAAACCAGTGACATAAATCCATTAACAATAACTTTACTACTGATGCCTCTGCACAGTATCTTCACCCATCTAATAAATCTTTTGATCCAAACCCTTGTACTCCAAAACTTTAAACAAAACTATGATCACACGATCATGGGCCTTTTCTTGGTCAAGCTAATTAAACATAAAGATTGAATCTCTCTCCTTGAATAGATACATGCATCTCTAATCAATACCCTAAATTCTCAGCAATAGCTCTTCCTGGAACACCACATACTTGGTCAGGGATCAATTCATTTTGCCCGTTATTTTTTGAAACCTAAACATTATTATCTTGAACAAGATCTTATAGTCACAATTGAGGAGACTAATAGGCCTCCAGTTATTCAGCCTCTTTTTCCCCTTTTATTTTTTAAATAGGAGAGTTATCAGCCCTTCACCATAGAATCGCTCATTAGTCCACTGCTCAAACATTAATTGAAAACTTCTAATAAATCTTCTTTAATTAATTTCCCAAAGGTGCAATAAAATTCTATGGGCAACCCATCTGATCAAGGAGTCTTTACCTGTTTTAAAGAAAAACATGCTTTTTAATCTCATCCAAATTTATATCACTCAACAAATCATTATTCTCTTCTACAATGTTGCCATGGTTTCCATTTTTTAAGAAACAAATCCTGTATTACAGGATCTGTTTCTCTCTTTCATAAAAGATTTATAAAACTCCTCCCGCAATTTTAACATTTCATCTTTTCCTTTCAGAACTCCCCATTCTCAGTTTTTTTCAAGCCCTGTAGACAACTCTTCTTCTAAACATTACTTTAAAGAAAAAAACTACAAGTCGTTTCCTTCCATGTACTTGACTCTAGCCTAAACATAACTTTTTTTCCATTTCTAAAACATCTTATACAGTTTCTCCTTAATATCTCTTATTTCCTCCACAAATCAAACCCCTGACTCTACAACCCATACAAGTTTTGTAATCTTTTTTTGTTAACATATTTATTTTTCCTTTCCTCTGCCTCCTCTTCCCTAGTGATATAAAATAGCCTTTTTTGTCCTGCTCTTGATCATTTCCCACCATTCACACACCGAATCAAACACACTTTCAACTCTTTCCACTCTGTATACCTTTTTTTAAAAGCTTTTTTTAAACAAATCCTGATCTGTAACAATGCACAATTAAATTTCAAGAACCTCTTCCATATTCAAAATTGTTAACCAGTTCAACAGATACCACCAAACTCTTATTGGTCTGAAAAAAAAAAACAGTTTTAATTCAAAATTTTTCACATTTAAAAACCAGATACTAAAACAAAAATCTATTCTAGAAAGGAGGATCTCTGTGCTTTTTTATTGAACCATGTAAAGAAAACTAGGGTCTAATGGGCAAAAGCGCATTTGCTGCATCCTTCAG